>JAWDJX010000058.1:0-147943 GCA_033117895.1 Extremus antarcticus | reverse complement strand
ATGGTGTGTAAGCTCCAATCCATTACATATGGTGACACCACACCATAAAACACCACACCACATCCCCGCACTGGGCCAAAGGACGATAAGCTCGCAGATGCATTCCATTACTGCAGTAGCGACGATACCAACGACGACCACAGCTATAAGAGCTCCCACCGGTCCGACGATAGCAAGAGACTTGCTGCTACCTCGGAAGAACCCAATACCTATGATGCCTCCGAGTGCGATGAACTGTTCTGCGGTCAGCACTTCTGATCAAGCATGGCCCGAACGACGTGTTACTCACGAATATTTGCCATTTATTCAATCGCCGTCTGTAACGTGTGTTAGTCACATGCAAGAAGTACAGTACAGAAGCCCAATAAGTATCCTGCTTACTTCAGATAATGCTGTTGACCTCGGACAGGCATGTTGACAGCGTTGATTTTGATATGAGTTCACAGGGGAGTGGAGGAAGGGAAAGGATTCAATCAGGCTGAGGATAGAAAGTATTGCTTGGGATAGCATGCACACCACGAATCTCCTCTTGGACCGGGCGCAGCCTAGACCACTCGCCAGTACAGCCTTGCAGCCTTGCCACTGGATGGGGTGACTGTTCTCGTAATAAGTATCAGGGCACTGTTGACGCATGCGGCCGGAAACCAGGAGGCGATGGTTGGGAAGATTTATTGTGACGTATATTCGCGGAAGTAGGCATATAAGTTCGGTCTCTGTCGAACGGCAGATGCAGGTGTAAGGCTTGAGCGGTTCCAGGTCCTCAGGATCTTGACAGGCTATACTCTCCTCTCCTCTCCTCTCCTCTCGACATCAACAGTTCCAGATGGGATTGAGTCGTTTGTTCTGCTGCTTCGCTGCAAATGATCAATCTGTTCCCCAACGCATTCTGGACGGCGATCAGGAAGACGTCAAACATTCACATGCGTGCACCGTGTTCAATAGCCTGGGACTGAAGGAAACTGGCTACATAGACGAGAGGCGGCTAAACAACGCTCTGACAAACATGTTTGCAGCGCATGGAATCTTGGATTTTGGGATCACGGTGTGTCGAATTCGCTCGACTCTGTTGCTTGCTGGGAGACTGACTAGATAGACGCGACGAGAGAGATGGCTCTTCTATGCGCCCAGAAGGGTCCAACCGGTGAGCCATATGCATCCAAGATTTTGTCGACCGATTGCTAACAACATCTCAGGCGGAGTTGGCGTAACTTGATCTCCCTGGACGTTAGCGAGTGGCGCATAACTGACCGAGCAATCAGATGCTACTTGAGCAGAGACCCCAGTCGGTCTAGATGATTGTAATAATGTGATGATTTGGAAAGGGTGAGACGAGAGGGAGGTGGTTCCAGCCTTGCAGACGGAGGCGTTCACTAAAGGCGTGGTTGGACTCGGGAGCGTCGGGCAGTGCACGGCTGGGGTAGATGTATCAGCCAATAGGAAATGTCATTCCGTCGATCCGCTTGACTTGTTATGCGGCCTCTCGGTCGAACCACCTCGGTCGAACCACCTCAGTCCTGCCACATCGTATCGAGTCTCAGGAAGGCTGTGAATCTGGTAGGTGTTTGGTCCAAGTGTCAATTGGGTCGAGAGAGCACTGCCAGGAGGAAGGTACGTTGAAGCCTGCTGCTGAAGCCACTACATCTGGCTGCGCCATTTGGTGCGTTCCAGCCTGATGATTGTCTTCATGTGTCTGTGTCGTTATATGAGTTGTCTTTTGCTACGCACTGTATCCTCTTCCATTGCTTTCATACTACTTCAACTCATCGTTATATTAAAGAATGAGCTAGCAAGCAATACAACTCAACAGTCCTATGACACCATCAGATCCTCGAAGCATGGATGGATGGAGGCTTTACCCTGAAGGCGTTGACAGCTTCAATCCTTTCGAATGCGATGCTGCAGCAGCCCGCCAGTATCTCATCGATCATGAGAAGTTGATCTTCTCAGAAAGTGATGTTTCAGTCAACATCATTGATGCTTCAGGCAAGCAGGAGATGTCACTGTCTTTACTGCGAGATACTGACAGCATCCCAGACAGCTCACGATTCAAAGCCGACCATTCAAGTTTCTATAAAGAAGTAGATGTTCTTCGTCATATCAAGGCATCGAATCCTGATCTGCGCATCATGTATGGATTGCTCCGAAGAAAGAGTATTTCCGCTGACTTGTGCCAGATCGATCTTACGCAAACATTCGTTGTCGCCGCTAATGGTCTCTCGAGAGCTCTTGCTCAAGATCCTGACGTTCCACGACATTGGGCCAGGCTTTTTGGACCTGCTTCCAGCGTTTCGCGTGGTCGATGAGCTGTCTGAGAAGGGCAACTCTCTCTGGTCGGTCCGCAGAGGCTGTCAAGGCGAGATCGGTATTGTTGATTCAAAATAGGCTTGAGAGAAGCGCTAATCTCTCGGCAGAGCTTTGCTACAACTTCAAATACATGGAGAAGAATGACCATGGCCATGGCCAGGGTTGGTCCGAGAGACAGATTGGCGTTTACCACAGATTTGGTGGCAATGTAAAAGCCGTCATGGTTCTGTTGCATGCAAACACTGCCACGAAGGCCCATAGCAGGTTGCAGCAGGTTTTCTCAGATGGCCAATACCAACAACAATCGAGCACGAGTCCATTGCTACTTCACGCGCTGATTCTGAGCTCGTACCTCGACAACTGGCGACCAAATCTTCAACAACTCGGCGCCTGGTGTCTTTCAAAGGTAAGTCGGGAACCTCTGACACTGTGGCGACTTCACAAGCGCGGAGCTGACTTGCCCCCAGGAGAACCAGTTCCTGACTGTTGGGCTGAAACATCCATCTCTTTGTTTCCAAGAGCTCCAGGAGCTCAGAGATCTCGAATCCAGGCTACTGCTGGCGTCCGGAATACTACACTCGTCTCTGGCCGTAGTCCAGGGCATTGAGTCATGTGGCCGCAGTCTCATGACGGCAAAATCGGCATTGAATCCGGTTGGAAGTGTATGGGGAGTCGATGCTACAGACCCGACGTCAGAACTTCGATTTCTTGGTGTGCTCGGTCTGAAATGCACAGGGTATTTTCAGAGTGTGGATCTGATACATCGCAGGGTCAATGTTGTGATCGGCCTGGTGAGACCATCCAGTGCTCCGCAGATCAAACGAGAGACTAACTCGCTTTATAGCTTTCAGACGGGCTCAGCCAGCAAAGCCAGAAAACAGCGAACAATATCGCTGATTCGAGTTTCGCACTGACGCAGAAGTCTGTAAACGACAGCTACATTGTGAAGGTGGTTACGGTAATCACCGTTGTGTACCTGCCCATGCAGGGCGTTGCCGTGAGCAATATCAGTAATCGTGCAGGAGCTGTGAACTAACATCTTCCAGACATTCTTTGGAATGAACCTGACAGGCTTATCCGATGAGTCGGACAAACTCCGCTTTGCGCACAATTGGTGGCTCTTCCTCGCTACGGCTCTCCCTCTTACACTCGTTACGCTTGGAGTGCTCTGGATCGCATGGCGACTAGAGAAGAAGAGGAAAAGTAAGCAGCAAGTAAGCACTACTGTCTGAGGCGGGAGTTTGGCCGAGAAGCCTTCTTGAGCCCATTTTCCTACGACAGCTGGTTCTATGCATCTAGAGTACCTTTCGGCCCAAAAGACCAGAAGGTTTCAAAGTCAGAAGACTGGGAGGCCCCCCCAGCTGATCATCCGCCACCACTGCAACGCCGTCGGTTTCGATATCGATATTGGCGTAAAGCCTACCGCATGATGAGCTTTGATGCGAAGGGACGGATGTGAAGTACATGAAACACTTCTCAGCCCTTTGCCGCTCATGCTAATTCCCAAGTCAGCGAGGGCGCTGTTCATGCGTCTGAGATTGACATCAAGCGTCTCAGACAAGGGCTTGGGGATGATCGACGAACCGGTGAGCCGCGAATGAGCATAAAACTCTCGTCATCAGGAAGAACAGAGGCGGCGACAGCGTTGTCGGTGCGGCCTATTTGATGAGCACGTCCAGTTTGCAAATCCGCTCTTATGACATAAACGTATTGTTGCCGATCACACGCAATAAACCGTGGGTATGAAGAGAACGGAGCCAAGAACGCTGCGCCTGTTGCTCGTCCAGGCTCGTACGGTGGAATCTGAAAGTTGATTGTTTGGCCAAGCATTCTCAATTCAGCAGGGTTGCTTTCGATGTGTGACCAGACGGTCCAGTGGTTGTAAGCCATCTTTGTGTTACCCTTCTCGCGCTTGTCACGTTCCCATAGGCAGAAGTACTAGTTGTAAGTCAGCATGAGGGTGACTACGTGGCTGAGGTCGACATCATGCGTCTCGAAGAGGGGGTATTCTGGATATACGAACCTCGCCAGCGCGGGTGAATGCCATGCCGGCAACTTCTTTGTCTAGTGGTATCGATGCAGTTCCACCGCTCGTTCGTATTTCCACACGGTCGCGGAATCTCAAAGCCAAAGTGCCATGTGAGGAGAGTTTGAAATCGTCCGGAGCCTGACTGAGAGGTAGCATAGACTGAGGTTGATAGAAAGTCTGTTGTGCATCGTTCCGAGAGAGCAAACGAATGCAGAATGACGAAGGCGCCGATCGCTCTAAAAGTGCTAACCATTTGCCTGCTAACTGGACTCCCTTGCATTCCGAAGCCTCTGGAAGGAATATGGGGCCCAAGTTGAGAGGATCCAGCTCAGTGGTTGTGTTGGAACGAGTAGACCAGACAGTAGGGTCGGCGTGCAACGGAGAAAGATTGTAAAGCTTCACGTCCGCACCACTCCAGAGAGCGGCGACGTGCCCGAAAGACTCAATGGTTGCCCCTTGACATTTACGAGGTGGCACTACTTTGGCGAACGATCGAGTCGGATCGTTATGGGACCATAAGGAGCTGGATCCACCCGGAGATGGTGTGAAGTCTTGTCTCGGAGAGCGAGGAGTTGGCGCTGTGCAGGATGCGGAGGACGGCGGAGAGTGGTCGATAGCTCCCACAAAAGTGGTGTTGAGTTCTGGCAGAGTCTGCGAAGTTTCCAGGGGAGGAACGACTATCATGTCCCCGGGTGTGGCACAATCGTCAAATCCCCAAAAGCGATTATTAGCTAGTCTTTCAGTGGACGTTGTAATGAAAGCCAATGTGTCGACTGCCCGGAAGATCTCGGGTCGAGTAGTCACATTTGGATCGAGAAGGGTCAGAATCAAGGTCGAAGTATGTTTGATCCAATGTGCGTGTTGTTGATCTGCCAGATTGTGTGCATCCTCAAGCCATTTTTTGAAGTTTGGCTTTACCTCCGCATCAACGTTGTGAGCCGTTATTTCTGGACTTGGTACTGGAGTCCTGCTACGACGGGGCAAACGGCGGTAGAAAAAGTCATCGACACCCCGTGTGTCTCTCTTCCTAGTTTGCTCCTTGACTCCTTCTGGCCCTTTCAATGCGAATGCCAACACCATGGCTAAGATGCATCCATATGACCAAACGTCGCGTCGTGTGCTGACTTTAATGGCTTCAGTGTTTTGCACCTCTGGGGGTTGGAACGCGCCCGCGCCGCGTGCGGGTATCTGGATCGAGAGTTCTCTTGCAATGTTTCCGGGCGCCATAGAAGCATCTTGATCGGCTTGGTCGACGGGCATCACCCTGCCCTCAGTCACTGCCTCCTCGACCTTGGACAGTCCAAAATCCGAGATCTTCCACCTGCCGACGGGCGCCTCATCCGCACGGTTTCCGAGAGGGAACGAGACCAGGATGTTCTCTGGTTTCAGATCGAGATGAGCACATCGTAGCCTCCTGCCACGAGGTGAGACCATCTGGTTGTGCAGGAAGTTCAACGCACCAGCAAGATTATAGCTTTCCGTTAACAGATTGTCGGGTGTGAATCTGATCGACCTTTCCATATAGTTGTCGAGAATTTCGTCCGGCTTGGTTAGGAACAGGTGGAGGTCACGACCATCTGCCCATGGCGACAGAATCATGAATTCAGAGCCATGAATGAACGACGCAAAGCTCTGCATGATTCTGTCACTTGTCACAATCAACCTTTTAAATTGAGACAAAGTGGCCTGTTCCGTATCGAAATTCAGTTTCCCTGTAGCTGTTTCGGCTCTGAATCGCTTGCATGCCATTACTTGAGGCTAATTCATCGTCAGTTATGTGCTGACGCGGATAGATATAATCTGCTTACGAAAGGGTTGGGCGTTTCGTTCTCCCAATACAGGAACCCTCTCTCAATATGAACCTTCTCTACTACTCCCTGAGCACCTTCTGCGTCACGCAGGGGCTCCCTCTTGAGGATGGGAAGCCGATAGTCCACACTGTACTTCGAATGCGAGTTTTCTCTGATTAGAATCGGCACGAAGCGATACTGATACTCATGGAATCGTTTCGAGAAATTTGGTGGTGCTGTTCCAAAGAAGTCTGCCTTCTTGATTGGAAGGTCGGCATCCGTATATCTTGCATGCTTGAGGCCTTGTCCTGGCAGGAAGAAATAGCTTTGGAATTCATCCCATTCTGGCCAACGCATAGAGATGAGAATGCACAGAATCAGGGACAGATTATGCCATAGATATGTCCGTTGGTCCTCCTGGTACCACGGGAGTAAACTGAAGAGCTCCTTGATATGCTCTCTTTTGAGAATATCCTTGGCATCTTGCGGATGAATAAAATAGTGACCCGTGCCTTCAGTGGAAGATGACTTTTCCTCGAGTTCGTCGCTCAATTGAAGTAACAACCCTTGATTGACCGTCCTAGGGCGTTTTGTGTTCCAGAAAGGCATGGTAGCATGTGGTGCGTAACGTTCAGATGCTTTGAAAGCCTGATTGATCAATATTGTTCTCGCTGGTGGAGATTCTCGCGTGTCCTCCCAAACGAAGGTTGTGGTGATTGACAGAGGAGGAGTCACGCGAGTGTCATTCGCGTACTGAATGTAGGACCGCTTGAGTGAAGGTGCCTGTTGTAGACGAGTCGAAAACTCGTGGTTGTTGATCAGGCTGAGATGCTCAGGCCATCCGGTGAAGCCTTATGCACACTAACGTACGCCACACCTCCCATCACCTCGGGCAGAGCACGGCCAACACCCGCGACTAGGCTCGACTGGCAAATCGCGACACCCACAATCTGGCTGCAGCCATGGTCTCGATGCAGAGCGTGGCGCAGAAATGTCCCCGCACAGCGTCTCTGGCTTGCAGCTATTCTTATTGCGTCTGATCCAGGCTGGAAGGACTTGGTTGCGGGAAAGACTCCGTGGGACAAACACAACGTGCGCACGGCACGTGGGCAGGAAGCATGCCATTTTCGACCGTCTTCATTCTACCAAAGCCATCGAAGTGCGACTCCCGGTACGCTGCTAGGCGCGAATGGTATCGCTTGATGGGTACAAACAAGTGATGGTTTGCTCGAAGCGGAGAAGTCTCCCGTTGCGGCGTTTCGATACATCGATACATCGACGGAAAGACGACAGGACGCGACTGGACGCCATCCCCCCGCCAACAATCCGCTCGAGGAGTTTCCAAGTCGGTCTCCCGGGCGACGATGTTCTTCTCCTGGATGGAAAATGTTCTTCATGCTCCCAAAGCTTGGGTGATCTTCTTCAACGGTAAGTTGAGTACGGAGACGAAGGGAGGGAGGCTGGAGAGGAGGAGGAGGAGGATAATGAGGAATGCCCGTCGCACCTGCCTCTTCTGTTCACACCGCTCCGTCGCACCTGCCTTGTAAATGTCGATCACACGGGCCGTGCCACTAGCGCTTCCGGTCGAAATTCTGTTTAAAACTGCGAACTTTTTCTTCTCAGACAAGGGAGCTCTCTGTCAGTCTTCCCTCCCACCCATACGTTTTTCACAACATCTGCTCACTGTTACCAGTTGCCTTTTGGCTTAGGTACGTCCTGACTGCCTTCACACAGGACGACGACCTTGCTGACGCCCCCACGGATCAAGTGTAGTATCTGTTCTTTTCAGTGTAAGTCGTCCTGCGAACACATCTCCCAACAGCTCCAGAGTGCTAATTCTTCCCAGTTAATCTCTGGAACGAGTCTACGGACTCTCTAAGATTAATCTTATTTTTGAACCTCGTCGTCGCACCGCTGGGCTTGCCCATGTGCGATGGCACCGTGTCCTTGGTATAGCACTACCTCCTTGCGACGCGAACACCTTTTCATCAGCTGCCTGGGCTTCACGCTCCGGTCTGGAGAAGAGTAGTCACGAAACCATATTGACAGCGAAGTATTGACCATGTTGCAGTGCAGGGAAGGATTGTGATGCTGCTGAGAGGGGTATGCAGAGATTTCACTATCGCAGGCTGATGGCGGTGTGCTGACGGCGGCGACAGTGCGCACACGATGAACTTGCATATCGAGCGACAGAGATGGCGTGACTTGTGGGCAGTGACGGCGATGGTGCTACGGCGTAACACCAGACACAACACCAGGAATCGCTACCTCACGAGCACCACTGCGATCTTCTCCCTCTTACCGGCAACAGGAAGCCTGCTAGAATGACGCAGCCTCCCGAAGGTCCAACCACATCCTTGAGCATCTCAGCAGTGTCAATCAGGCTACGTGGTTCAATTGTCTACCGTGTCGTGGGGGACGTCTTACGAGGGTTGCTGGGTGTGCAGAATTTTCACTTCCGCTTTAGTGGGTGCGACAGCCGCTGACAGTGATGCCAGACTCGGGCAGACCATGTCTCAATGAAGGAGAAGGAAGGCAGCCACCTGGACAGACTTGGAGAGCATTATCACCAGGGCATGATACCGGGCACTCAGCGGCGTGGTGTGGACGCGACAGTGACATCCGCCACATGGTACTGGTGACAACAGCCCTGTGAAGGAGTCTCACGAGAACCACATGCAACGATGGCTTGCGACATTGAGCCATCTCAGCAGAAACAGTGAGGCCAAATTGGTACACCTCAGACAAAGGCCGAGACAAGTGCAGTCAAAGAAAAGCCGAAGACATGTCTTTGTTCCACCCACATGGCCTTCCGACAAGACCAGAAGCGAGACAGCAGCTCATCTCGGTGAGCACAAAGAATGCTCATAAGAGAACCTCGCCCTCAAGAACTTCAATCTAACAGCTCATCGCACAACCTCCACCATCACCGCACACCACACCACACCATAAGCCTACGCCGGACGCAGGAGGTATCTTACCAAAGCACAGTCACTACCTCGCACCACAGCAAGCGACATACACTGCTCAACAATGGCCCCCTCCACCCGCCGCAACAGCGTCCTCGCAAAGAAGATCGCAACTCTCCAGCTCCGCCTCGCACCACTCGTGCCTCTCCCTTCAGGTCCTCCTCATCCATCTTTCCCCAAATCGCTCATGACTTTTCATTTGCTCACCGAAGACGAGCTCGACAGCATAGCATCCTACTACCACCAAAGCACCCCCAGCATCTGGTCGAACCACTACCCAAGCAATATGAACTGGGACAAGGAGTTTCTTGCCAAACCTCCACCTCCACCATCTCCAACAACACCCGCAAGCAAAGCACGCCGCCACAGCAGACGTCTGAGCCAGGAAGAACAGGTCTGGATCGAGGATCTGATGAAGACGGTTGAAGATCTTCAAAATCCAATCGTGCAGTCGCAGCCTGAAGATCCGTCTTCTTCAAGGACAAGCAATCAGTATGCTAGCTTGACGGAGAAGGAAAGGATACGGATCAAGAGGCGCAAGGTGGGCAAGTTCATTGGGCTTGTGGGGATGGAGACGCCGGTGGAAGAGATTGCGGGCAGGATTCAGGCGAGTCTTGATCGTGCTGTGGAGAGGAGTCGGGAGGAGTTGAGGCGGAACGAGGAGGTCATGCTCAGGAGGAGGAAGGCGGCCTGAAAGTCCTGTTTGGCTGTACAGTATGTTGTGTTTCATTTGAAGAAATCTGGAATTCTACATCAGCGATAAGCATGCGAGCTGTAGATAGCGTTCGCGGGGGTTCATTAATACACAGCAATGTATTCTACTCAGGCAACTTCTGTTTTAGTATCTCATGCTCCGCATAGCCTTCATTTCTTGCTTGGATCTTCATACTCTCCAATACTCTGCCCTTCAGGTCCTTATCATAAATATCAGTGCCCACAAACGCAGCATGTGTGCTCTCAAAGTCAAGGGTCTCCAGCACTCGCCACATCTTGATGAGCTCCGAAGGTGGCAACGGTATCATATTCGGTATCGACCACATGAAGGCGTAACTTGTCGTTCCCTCGGGTCGATCGATGTGGTAGTATGCAGACTATCTCATATCAGCACACGGATTCACGCAAGACCGAGAAGCTTAAAGAGGAACTCACAGGCGCTGTCACCATAGTATCAGCAATGAAGAGCCTCCTCTCCCAACACAAGACCAAACTCCCCGGGAAGTGCCCACCTGGCTTCGCCACCACCACTCCCTCAACCACTACCTCTTCAAGGCTCCCATGGGTGCCTTCAATCAGCTTCCTCCTCCGATCTCGATCCTCCCGACAACACCACCCCACGTCCTCCTTCGCCAGATACACAGGACATCCGAACGCTTCAGCCCAGTCCAGGTGCGTGGTGTAGTAGTGCGGGTGGCTGATCACTATTGCCTTGAGTCCGCCCATCGACTTGATTCGCTCCACAGTGGCATCGTTGAGGAGGGTGATGCAGTCCCATAGGACGTTTCCGGAGGGGGTTTGGATGAGGATGCAGCGTTGACCTATGGCGACCTTGGGCTCCGTGTTGATGGACCAGAGTTTGGAAGATGTGGAGAAGGGGGTGAAGGTGTTGGTGTGGGTAGACCGTAGGTGGGAGAGGGACGTCCAGGTTTGGCCTTGGGCGGGTACGAACTGGCGTGGGTCCTGCTAAGGTATGAGTGGAGCATTGGGAGTGGGTGGGAGGGCATGTTGGGGGGTTACGTACGTCGCAGATACGGCAGGCCTTTAGCGGTTGGGAGAAGGGGACGTCGAATTGAGTGCCGCAAGCGGTACATATGAGTAAGTTTTGGGAGCCGACCATGGTGGCGGCAAAGTAGCGTCGCAGGTTGATTAGGAGAAGGAACAGGTATCGAGAGTGACGAAACGACAGAACCGATAGCCGCAAGTAAGAGCTGATTCTGTTCTCCGATGATGTTTAGATGGAAAGGAGATGTGATGCTGGACGTGGTGGTGAAAAGTGGATGGGGAGCCGAGCTGTACATATGCTTCAATGCCTCGAGCCGAATGTACGAGAAGCAGACTCGTGAACCTGGAATCACCCTGGGGCTCGGGCTCAGGCTCAGAGAAGTATTCTATTCATCTTTCTACGGTGATGGAAACAGCTGAATGTGTTTATGAAGATCAGATCGGGAAGCAGAATAGTGCTGGACGCTCGAGCCAGCTGTTGCTTCTCCAACGCCAACTTCGTGTTGTGACATTTGTCCCAATGTACTCGTTCATCAAACGTCCATCATCAAGTGCAATTAGCTGGCTCTATAATGATCGGTGCCTCCCATAGAACGTCCGTGTGTTCGTGCCCGGCCGTCATAACAAGGTGTAGACGGAGAATAATGGCCGGAGTGGAAATGGCGAGCTTCTGGAAACCTTTAGCCCGAGGACAAGGTCAAACATTGAACAATCTGCGGCCCTGGGAGAGCATGATGCCGTGAGTCTGATCATCCCAAGGTGACAACTCTGACGAACATGAACGGAGAAATCATGGATACCTTCGCCATGAAGCAGATGGCCAATATGGACCCCTTAAAATGTGGTGGCCAAATCGGCAAGAGACTCCTGCCCCAGATCATAGATGCTTATGCCGAACACGAGCCTGACAGGATCTGGGGTACTCAGGCAAAGACCAACGACATTGCGGATGGCTTCAACAACATCACCTTCAAGCAGCTGGCACATCTCGTTGACTACTTGGCATGGTACATCCTCGAGAAGATCGGTCCTGGTCAGGACTTCGAAAGTATATCCTACATTGGCTCTTCGGATCTCAGGTACTGCCCGTTTGCATGGGCAGCAGTCAAATGTGGCTACCAGACGCTTTTGCCCTCGACTCGAAACTCGGAGTCGGGCAATCTATCCCTTCTGTACGACCTCGAATGCACCAAGTTCTTCTGCTCGTCCGAGTGGATACCACAGGTCGAGCAGCTGAAGCAGACGAAGACAGACCTACGAATTTTCGAGATTCCGTCGATCGAGCACATGCTGGCCAACAGCACCAAGCACTATCCGTACGACAAGACCTTCGCCGAAGCTGAGAACGATCCTATCATCTGTTGCCATACTTCAGGGTCCACTGGCGCACCGAAACCAATTCAGCTCACCAACCACTACTTCGCGGCTTACGACAACCATCGGAAGATACCACAGATCAAGGACCGAGGACGAAATGTCGACTATGCTACCTTCGATACTGTAGACTGTGCTTACTACTACAACACATTTCCGCCCTTCCACATAGCTGGCATTATCGCTCAGGGCATGATTCCGATCCTGTACAATACGACCGTTCTTCTTGGCCCTGTTCACAAACCCCCAAGCGGCGAGATATGTAATGAGATTCTCAAACGCATGAATATACACTCAATATACACACCACCCACAGTCCTTGAGCAGCTACTGCTAGAACCCGGTGGCTTGGAGCGAGCTGGTCAGTGTGACTTCATCATTTTCTCTGGTGGACCTCTCGCACCATCGACTGGCGATGAAGTGGCCAAGGTGACAGATCTAGGACAGTACATTGGATCCACCGAGATCGGTATCATACCTGGAATTCTCCCTGCCCCCGAGACGTGGAGATTCTTCGAGTTCCATCCGGTGTTCGGCTGCGAGCTCGAGCATGTCACCGAGGATCAGTATGAGCTTGTCGTACCACATGACGATACCCTTGACTGGATCAGGCCTGCACCATATCGTATTGCACCAACACAATGGCGGACGAAGGATTTATTCAAGCAGCATCACGAGAAGTCTTACGCTTACCGCTTCCACGGTCGAGCCGATGATATTGTGGTTTTGGGAAATGGCGAAAAGTTCAATCCTGTTACGATGGAGGCGATTATCCAAGGAGCTCCTTTCCTTTCTGGTGCGCTGATCGTAGGTCAAGGTAGATTCCAAGCCGCCTTGGTCGTCGAGCCGAAAGAAGACACTTTACCAGGAAAAGCGCACGACAAGCTTGTAGAGAGCATTTGGCCATGGGTACAAAAAGCGAACGTCGATGGTCCTGCACACGCTCAAATATTCAAGTCGAAAATCCTTGTTACGAGCCCTGAGAAGCCGTTTGTCCGAGCAGGCAAAGGCACCGTCGTACGACAGAAATCCACCGATGCTTACAAGGAAGAGATAGAAGATTTGTATGTCGACAGAGTCGAGGACCCGACCACTATCGAAGGGTTGCCTGCGCTCCAACTTCCATTTACTGCCGAGAAGTTCGAAACCTTTATATGTGCGTATCTTAGCACTCTGCTTTCTTGGGACGTCAAAGCGGATAACGACGTATTTGTACTCGGCATGGACTCGTTGCAGACGAATCAGGTTGTCAGCGGTCTCAAGAGTCGGCTCCATTCCCAGATACCAGATATCTCGTTCATCACACCGAAGGCGGTCTACCATCACCCGACACCCGCAGCACTTGCCAAATTCTGCAGTGAATCACTGAGTGCGGCCTCTGGTGCGGATATCGCCAAAGATAGAGAAGTGGAGCGAGTAAAACGGATGGAAGACATGATTGCTAAACACATACAAATGTTGCCGATGCCGCACGCGAATGGGACATCAGCGAAGCCTACGCGTCGCTCCTCGAGAAGGAAGAGGGCTCGGACTGACGCAGGATCGACAAATGGCGTCAATGGTGCAGCAAAGACTCCTATCACCGTAGCTCTCACGGGCTCTACGGGTACCCTGGGCATCAATCTACTGCAAGTCTTGCTCGAGGATGACAGCGTAGCCAAAGTATACTGCCTGGACAGATCGTCCGAGGCCGAAATGCGTCACAAGAAAAGCTTTGCAAGTCGTGGAATATCTCAGCTACTCGACAAGTCTCGTGTCGACTTCTTTCATGCCTCGTTCGGTCCAGAGAGGTTTGGCTTAGAAGACGACACTTTCGACAGCCTTGTGTTAGAGGTGGACGTGATCATACACAACGCTTGGAAAGTCGACTTCAACCACCAGCTGGAGTCATTCGAAGCAGCCCACATCAACAGTGTTCGTAACTTCGTTGACTGGGCGCATCAGAGTCCGAAGCATCCTCGAATTCTGTTCGTCTCGTCGCTGTCGTCAGTCAGCCAGTGGCCAGTATATCATACTGGTCCCGTTCCGGAGATGGCACTTGATGACTTCCGAGTAGCACAAGCTCTCGGATATGGCGAGTCGAAACATGTGGCAGAACGTATCTTGCAGGAAGCAGCGGTCCATTCTGAAGTCAATGTTGGCATACTGAGAGTTGGTCAGATCGCAGGGTCTACAACAGCCAATGGCACGGTGTGGAACCCAGCAGAATATCTACCGTCACTTATTCAGAGCTCTCTGGCACTCGGCCGCGTACCTGATTCCCTTCCAGGAGCTGTCGATTGGATACCGGTCGATACCTTGGCCGAGATCATCGTCGACATTGTACATGGCACACAAGGCACGGACAAGCTGCAGATATTCAACCTCGCCAACCCGCGAAGCACTTCTTGGGATAGCTTGCTTCCGGCGCTGCAGAAATATCGTGCAACCGACACGCCTTTACTTTCCATCTCATTTGCGGACTGGATCAAGTTGTTACACAGAGTCGATATCAATAATGAGCAGGAACTCGCTGCGATGCCAGCAGCGAAGCTGATCGAGTTCTACGAAGGGATGCAGCAGGATGATGCAAAGAATGGTGGCCGTCTACTGTGTGAGACAGCCAACGGGCAGGCAATCAGTAAGACAATGAGTGCGTTGGAGCCGGTGAGCAGTGATTTGCTCGAGCTGTGGTTGAAGCAATGGCAGTGGTGAAGGTGGTCAGGTACATAGGAGCGCACTCCGTAGAGCTCTCATCAATGGCTTCAAAGAACGCCAATCGCACGTGCTTACCCCATGAAAATCAATGCCATGCGTAGTCTAGACCCGAAGTGAATGTGCGGGGGGATGCAGGGGTCTGGACCCTCGGACGTCGAAGAGGAGTTCGACCTCACGTTGAGCATGAACTGAGGGAAAGCCTTACAAGATATGACAATGCCATCTAGCACATCCGCCGGTGTAGCCACGATGGTCGCCACAGATGAAGTGGAGGACGAAATGTCGCCACCAGCCAAGAAAGTCCGACGAGTGTCGACCTCGTCCTCCGTGAAGCAAAGGAAGCCAGCGAGTTTAGCTTGCCTCAACTGTCGACCAAGGAAGATAAAGGTATGACGACTCTCTTATAGCGCTGTAAATCATCGGTGCTGATGAAGGCTGCGTATAGTGTCAAAGAATAGATGGAGCATGTGAGAGATGTCGAGTGCTGGGTCTCCAGTGCAAGATTCCAGATCGTGATGAGCGGAAGTTGTAAGTAAGGTGCAAACAATCCCTTTTTACCAATCCTTACGCAAAGGGTAGACGCTACTCCAAGGAGTACATAGAAGGACTAGAGAACGAAATTGTCGAACTCAGAGAAGCACTCCAACACGCCCGGGGATCGGAAGCGGTAACTTCTCCAACCCAACGGTCGGACACCACAGCATCCAGCACAGATATAAATGGCGCTCTCGTACGTAAAGAAGGATCACCGCCAGATAGTCTCATCGAGCGACTATGTGGCAACAAGCGCAGGCTGAACAGCAACTCGGACGGCCAGACTCGCTACTTTGGACCAACATCCTCTCTACACTTGACCGAGACACCTTCGTCCATTTCTAGCTACGCCCAAGGTATTTCTACTGATGTCGATCTCGACAAAGGCATACCTGAGCCGCTACAACTCCAGCTGTTCGATCTCTACTGGACGTATCAGCACAGTATCTTGCACTTCGTGCACAAGGAGGCATTTCTCAATGGTATGGAGGCTGGGGGCGGTCCATTCTACAGCAAATGCCTGCATTTGTGCATTCTGGCATCGGCAGCACGGTTGTCCTCCGATCCGCAGATTCGCGCCCTTTCCATACCCTCAGAGGACGACGATAAGAGCGCTCGACAACCACTAATGAAGCAGGCCGAAGAGGCTCTGGAGAAAGAGATCACGAGTCCTTCGGTCACAACGATACAGTCTTTGTGTCTGTTGAGCATTATGTACTGCATACAGTCGAACGATTCAAAGGGTTGGATGCTCTCAGGCAAGTAGCTCTCCGTTCCGTTCGAGCGTCCACGCTAATGCATCAAACAGGCAACGCTTGCCGTTTGGTGTTCGATCTTGGCCTCCATCAAGACTGGACATACCTATCAGCGACAAAGCTGTCACCTCTCGACATCGAAGTCCGTCAGATCGTGTTTTGGGGCTGCTTCAACCTTGACAGGTAAACAGTGTGTTCGATGGATGGTCAGTGGACACAAAAGCTCACTAAGGCTACAGGCTGTGGGCATTATACCTCGGACGCCCACCTTTTATTAAGCTCATCGACGTATCTATTCGGCGACCTGATTGGAATGCTCGCACATGGGACCTTCGCATCTTCGCGGCGTGGGTCCACATACTGGATATTTCTGGCCAAATTGGCGACAAGCTGTAAGACATAACATAAACCATGCTTCATGAATTCGTGCTGACACCTTGTAGTAACGCGAACGCTTGTACACAAGGACAAATCGACCACTTCTCAGAAGCCCTGCAACAATGGTATAACAGTCTCGACCCTACGCTCCATCTAGAAACGAATCCCATATCGGCTGTGTATCATCTACATCTACAACACTCCGCAATGACTATCCTGCTGAACCGACACAACGCAGGCTTTGGCAACTCCGAGAAACGCAATCACCCGGACACAATACGATCAAGACAGCAGTGCTTACACCATGCGTTCCGGATTGCCCAGATGTTACGAGAATACAGAATGCAGTATCATGACACATCCACACTGTTCGGATCTGCGCTCTACAACTGTACAATGGCAGCGACGACTCTTGTCGCGGAGCTCTCCGAGACCAGGAAAGATGGCACGAGCGACGAGATGCTCTGTCTGATGGAGTGTCTTCGCACGATGAAGGAGATGGAGCATACAGAGATCGTGGCGAAGAATGTCTACAATATCGTTTCAACAATCATGCGGGTGTGCCATATTAGGGAGGATACGCTTGCGTTGGGTCTACTGTCGGCCGACAACTTTGGCTCCCCAGTCCAACGCATTGAGCCTCCAATCCAAGTACCTTACGACCCAACTGTTGTCGGCCTGAATCAGACGACGTTGGCGATGTGGCCGGCGTGCGACTTTGAAGGCATCGCCGGTGGCTTTCCCTTTGCATTCGAACAGCCCATTATGACGAACGGGATGTCGGGAGGTGTGAGCTTGCCCCCGATGGAGCCTTACTATATGACATAGAGGATGAGCATTAGCATGGGCGTCAGGGACAAAGCAACGTTGGCTCGATGTCAAGTAGTCTCTCGACTATCTCCAAAAACGGAACGCTCCGCACTTGGCTTGCCGCACACTTTACGCGTCTATCTACCTCGCGATTCTTCGTCTATTTTTTTACGAAGATGCCGGAACACCTCGATACTCCGAGAAAGGTAGGCCTTCGAAAGGCGAAGCAAGTTCTCGACCGCGACCGAGCGAAACGAGGCGAAAACCCAGTTCCTTTCGGCGAACTCGCGGAACTCGCGGACGAGTCGAAAACGACCGTATATTTTCCCCGCGTTCCGTTTTTGGAGATAGTAACTTGGTAGTATACTGTACAGTATACTTTTCGTTCGGGCATTTTCGGACCTGCCTATTTCGGTATAGCTTACTTCTTCGAAACGCGCACCCAAGACGACACCCAATCCTCTTGAACTGCTTCTCCATGAATCTCTCATCATGCATCTCAAACACCCCAGACTACCTCCGAGTCGACGAGTAGGTTCTAGTCGAGCTACACGGCAATAACGAGGGGATGTCACGATCAGCGAGCAGATTGCCTTGCCCGGCTCATGCAGCCCGGTACCTCCCCAAGCTCACATGGTTGCGGCGATCAATGACCGCGGCCTCGATACATCGGTGCAGTGGAGTATTGAGTAACACCCGGGACAACGCCGAACAACCGGCTAAGAACGTCCTGTGTAGTGGTAAGTATTTATTTGCATTGTAAACATACGAGCTTCTAGCACTCGTAGGCGTCCTTCTTGCTTCCATCTCTTCTCATTACGACGAACGAGTTGCAAGCTACTACTCACCACAGCCATGGAGCTGGACTACGATGTCATTGTCGTGGGAGGTGGCTTTGGAGGAGTGTACCAGTTGTACAATCTACGCAAACTAGGATTTCGCGTCCGCCTCTTTGAAGCAGGCTCGAAGTTGGGAGGCATCTGGTACTGTAAGTATGATGGCCGCCGAGACTGGGCGTTGTCTCAGCAATCGCTGACTCTTCTGCGTGTCTCTACAGGGAACTGCTACCCGGGCGCCAGAGTTGATACCGAAGTGCCTGTCTACCAACTTCCCGAGGCAGAACTGTTCGAAGACTTCAACTGGCAACAAAAGTGCGTTCTTCCGTGATTCCTCCTTGAAGGCGCCATCGCAACGCTAACGGTTTTACCCCCAACTGCAGGTATCCCGGTCGAGATGCTCTACGAGAATACTTTGATCACATGGACAAAGTTTGGGGACTGACGAAGGACATATCCTATAACTCGCGAGTTTCATCGTGCCATTGGGACAATGAGAAGCTTCATTGGCAAGTAAATTTGGGTGCAACATGTCTAAGACACTGCTAATCTTGTACCTATTGTTTCCAGGAATGTCAAGATTGCCCAGATGCAGCTGAATGGGCCCACGGAGATCGAACGACACGCCAAATCGATCGTCGTCTGCACAGGCTTTGCGTCTCGGCCGTACTTTCCACCCTACCAAGGTCAAGAGCTGTATAAGGGCCTGATGTACCACACGTCAGCATGGCCACAGGAGGATATCAACATGAAGAACAAGCGCGTGGCTGTAATCGGGACAGGAGCCAGCGGCGTACAAGTTATCCAGACGATTGCTCCTGAGGTCAAACAGTTAACCGTCTACCAAAGGACCCCCAATTATGCGCTACCTATGGGCGACAACGTACTACCTCCAGAGCGCCTGAAGTACTATAAGGAGAACTACCCCGAGCTGATGGCCAAGATGAACACCACTTTCGCTGGGTTTATGTACGACTTCAACCCAGGCGAATGTATGATGGCAACGCCGGAGGAGCGAGAAGCACTTTACGAAGAACTGTACCACAAGGGTGGACTGCATTTCTGGCTGGGAACGTACTCAGATGTACTGAAGAATAAGGAGGCGAATGCAACAGCATACGTAAGTCTGCGCTCCACTAGTTTCTCGACCAGCCATCGCTAATCGGTTCTCGTGCCACAGGACTTCTGGCGAAAGAAGACTCAGGCAAGGTTAAAGGACAGGAAGAAGGCCGAGATACTAGCACCCACAGTTCCGCCCCACCCTTACGGGACAAAGCGAGTTAGTCTCGAGCAGACCTACTTTGAGGCCTTCAACGATGAGAAGGTCGATATTGTCGAAGTGAAGAAGAACCCTATCGAGACATTTACCTCGGATGGCATCGTGACTGCTGATGGCAAGGAGAGGAAGTTCGACTTGGTCGTCCTCGCTACTGGCTTCGATGCCATTTCTGGAGGAGTCACTCAGATTGACATACGTGGCGAGGACGGCACGTCGATCAAAGAGAAATGGTCAAAGGGCACCAGAACACATCTCGGCATGGCATCCAGAAATTTCCCGAATCTGTAAATATCGTTTCACTACACGCCTACTGGGTACAAGCTGACAATCACAGTTTCATCATATACGGCCCTCAAGGTAAGCAGTGCCGCAATACCCACAACTCGGATTCAGGCTGATACACACAAGCACCTACGGCCTTCGTTACAGGCGGTCTGAACGCCCAGATCCAAGGGCGTTGGGTAGGCAACTGCTTGTCATATATGCGAGAGAAAGGTCTCAGCAAGATCCAGCCTACTGAAGAGGCCGAGGAGGAATGGCGCGCCCACGTTGAAGAGGTCGGGAAGATGGTAAGCACTCATGGACATAAGAACGTCACCTCTGAGGTATGGCTGACACTGTATCCTTCTGTTCTCCAGGGCCTGTTCGCGGAAACCGAGAGCTGGTATTTCGGTGACAACATCCCAGGCAAGCCCAAGGAAGCTCTAAATTACATGGGCGGCATGCAAGCTTATAAGCAACGGCTGAGAGAGAGCGAAGAAAACGACTATAAGGGGTTTGAGTATCAGTAACGAAATAGTGCAAGGTCGCTAATGTACATAACTATCAAGTTACCAACCGCCCATAGAGCCAGAATTCGGCCCGTGTCAAATTGGAGAGGCATATTTCAGCCGCTCCAATTTCCGGTCTTAGAACGCCGCATACTATCAAAGCTCCACAAAACGTGCCGTCCACGCCATTCGCGTTGACACGTACCCTTCGGCGGATGATCACCGATGATCCACGTGAGGTTATAACCATGCCGACCAACAAGGCTCGTCCGCTGTTGTACCATATCGGTACTAACCTTTCTGACCCTACTGTGGTATCCCTTGGGATCACTCTTCTTGAATTGAACATATCCTTATTACTGGAGTCTCAGAGGCAATATGGGAAGCTCACGAGCGAAGGCGAACAAAGTAAGCGCTGATAGGAATAAGGTCGTTTCTTGTCTGCAATGGCATCGCTGACCACTCGTTCCTCTTTCTGCAGTACAACTTCGCAGTTGCCTTCTTTGTTGCACTCGGATCGTTCACATATGGCTTCAATTCGGCCATTATTGGGAGTGTGATTGGATTGTAAGACCAGTCTCTGTCTTGGTGGCACAACAGATACTGATAGTCATACGAAGACCTTCGTTCTACTCTCATTTCCACTTTTCTCCTGAGACGAGCTATGGTAGCAGTATCATCGGCGCTTCGAACGGTGTCTACGCAGGAGCAGGCTGCATTGGCTGCTGGACTGTATTCTGGCTGTTGGATCTTCTTGGACGCAAGCGAGGCATACAAGTCATTGCGGTGTTGTGTATTATGTCCGCGGCCATCCAAACAGGTTCGGTGACGATCGCGATGTTCCTTATCGGGCGAGGTCTGAATGGGCTGGGTGTTGGTAAGCATATCCGAACAACCGCTTTCGAGACTCGATCCTCTGTCTGGCGCTGCTGACTGCTGGCCAAAGGATTCATCAACTGTGCTATTCCAACTTACATTTCTGAGATCAGCCCACCTGGTCAGCGTGGTCGAATTGTGGGTAGCCATGGGTTCATAATCTGCGCTGCATATGTAAGGGCTCTTATTATAGTGTGTGGGGTTGCCAGCTGATCATATGATGAAGGGCGTTGCCGGCTGGTGCGGCTTTGCGACGTACTACGAACACAACCCGAAGATCCAATGGCGACTACTTGTTGCTCTTCAACTCGTTGCACCACTGTTACTCCTACTCGGCAGTCCTTGGATCCCAGAATCCCCTAGGTGGTTGATCAATCGACAGCGAGACCAAGAGGGTCTTGCCGTACTCGAGAAGCTCCATGCAAATCCGGCTGATCCGGACCATATTGCTGCAAAGGGAGAGTTTCTACAAGTTCAGAGGCAATTGGCGTTTGAACGAACTCAGCCTGTACCGAACTACTTCCAACTTTTCTTCGGCGCCAAGTACAGGAAGCGTATGTTCATCGGATGGTATGTTCAAGCAATGGCTCAAAGCACTGGAGTATTGGTGAGTGAAGTCTCTACGGTATAAGTGGACCAGGTCTGACCAAGTCAGGTCATCGCAAATTACATGGTACTGGAACTAAACACTCTTGGAGTTACTGGATCAATGCCTCTGCTACTTCTTGCTGTCTACAACTCGTGGGCAGCATTCTTAAACTTCATCAACGCTTTGCTGATCGATCGCATTGGCCGCATCAGGATCATCACCATTGGCTTGGTACGTGAGCCAGGAGATCTTAAACGAGATACGTCGCTGACCAATGTTTAGACGGGTTGCGTTATTTGCTTGACCGTCGTTACAGCACTGAACGCGAAGTATGCTGGCACGGACAACAAGGCTGGGCAAGCTGTGGCTGTCTTGTTCATGTTCCTCTTCGTCACATTCTATGGCTTCGGCATTGACGTGTCCAGCTATGTGTACTGCACAGGTGCGCCATGCTTCTCGGTACTGCAATATCATTCTGCTGACGACCCTTTGCAGAGATCTTTCCGACCTCGATTAGATCACGAGGAACTGGCTGGTCCGTGAGCGGCCTCTTCTTGATGACGACAAGTAGGTTACCATAAAACGATGGTAAAGTGTGGGTCAAACTAACGATGCGGCTATCCATAGTCTACACCACCGCAGCAGGACCGGCCTTCCAAAATATAGGTTGGGTAAGTCGATCCCGCACTCTCGACGCCTGTTATGCAAGCTGATCAATCTCAGAAATACTACCTAGTCTTCATCATCGTTACCACCCTAATGCTTCCATACGCCGCACTGAGGTTTCCAGAAACGAAGGGCCTTTCACTCGAAGAGATTGGAGCTCTGTTTGGTGATGAAGTCGTTTTTGACCTTCACAACCTTTCCACGGAGGAGCAGAAGGCACTAGACGCGCGTGTAGCAGCATCTGCGGATATTGCTGGCATCGAGAACGCTACTTCGGACAAGGCTTGGACAACGGAACATAAGGCAGCAGTGTAAGATTAGCGCGTTCGCAGGTCTGAGACGAAACCCTGCTGCTGAAGTGGAAATGGCCGAGGAGAGGATGGCGGAGGTTGTAGAGGCTCGGTGTGAGTCCATCGGATCATTCCACCACGAGCCGAAGATGTAAGGTGATTGTCTTGGGGTATACATGAGGTGTCGAAGTACGAATAGCGGAGGAGGAGTTTGTCTCGCTGTGGCAAAGACAAAGACAAGTCGACTCCGCACATCCAAACTTGAGTCAGCATCACTTTTGCGCCTGCGCCGGCCCCTTCCAATCATAAACCATTCGAATCCTCTGCTCCTTCCACCCGGGTCTGCTCGCCACAATCCTCCGGACATGCTTCCTCTCACCGTAGACATTAGCAAAGCCCCAGATCTGCCACGCAGTCCAGCCATCCTTCACACCCTCCGCGAAACCCTCCACCACTTTTGCCTCCGCGTCCTCCCACCCTTCCTTCAACCACGCATCATCAATCTCGCCAAGCTTGACATACCGGCTACGACCATTGACTTTACCCCAGATCCTACAGACAGAAGGGCAAAAGGGTCAGCGAATGTCTCAGACAAGTTAGGGTTTTGCCCGTTGGTTTGTTACCAGTTCTCCTTGATCGTCCACTGCCAGTCCATGATCCGGTCCTCGAAGTTCTTGATTCCACCTGTGGAGGTCTGGAACTGATCCAGATGCGGCAGGTTGTCGTCAGCCGAGGTGTACTGCTGAAGTGTTATGGTGACGGTGCTGTAGGCGACTGCTTGTCTGATGGCGAAGCCGATGGATTGCATTTTTAGCACCGCTTGGGAGGAGTCTGAGAGCTGGCGGTTGAGGGTGTAGCTGCCGGTGAGGGAGTGGATGGTTATTGAGGGTGGAACTGCCATGATGGATGGATAGTCAGGCTACCAATCCGATTTAAGGTTGTTGTTTGCTAGTACGTGGCTTCCGGTTTTGGACCTTTTGCTGGTTGATAACCCAAGTCGCTGTTCTCTGATTGACCTTCGAGGCTGTCGACTCGTCCACTTTGCGATCTGGTGGTGACGAGACGGTTGGTTGTGCTTTGTCCTTTCGCTGTGCCTGGCGATATCTTAGAATTATTCCTTCCATGATGAGGAATGTTTGTGCTTCGGCCATCTTGGGTGGCAAGTAATACACAGCTACAACAAGCTTTCACGGTATGCACTGAATGAAGGAAAGGCAGTATAGAAGAAGTCGGCAGTATCACGTATTAATACCTTACGTACCTGATGATTACGTTGTGTGTAAGTTCAAGCGCGCCGTAATAATGACCTCGCGTCCGCACCTTAGAAGAGTTCTAGACTAAGCGACCTCAGTAAAGCCTTTCGTTGCTTGCGGCCGCACTCTTGCCTGGATGAGGCCTTGCCATCAACTTGGCGTCTGCATTTGCGGTTTCCGAACGCGAGGAGCCAGAGATTTCGCGCATTCGCTTCGGGTGGTGGAGATCGCCTCGGACAAGGTTGTGGTGTGACGTGGCCGTGGAACCGCAAACGGCGGAAGCTGCAAAGGAGGAAGTAGAATGCGTGGGGACTGAGGTGTTGCTGAGACGTGTATGTTAGGATTACGGTGCAGAAAGGGCTGCTGGTTGGAGTTGTATGCTGACTGTTGGTTGCTGATGTCGGGCTCGCTTCGCCGGCCAAGTGGAGTTCGGAATGCCTAGATTGGGAAGGTGGGATGAAATAATCAAATTCACTTCCCTTCAAGCACGTGGCGCTGTGAGACGCGATATCACAATTTACGCTACGGAGAAACAACCCATCATGTGGGCACAGTCATATCCAGCACAGTGTTGAGGCCGGAGCACAGCTCTCTGAGAGCTCCAGTAACGAAGAGCAATCGCTTATGCGCAGGCCACGACTGCCACGACAGCGTATCCAGGTCCTCTGAATGTGCTTGAAGAAGTGCCACGACCAGCGATTGGTATGCCGTGCCCATTGTATGGGCCAGCCTACTCTTCGCCCACTTCAAGAGATGGTTTCGCACACCATGAGCTGTCCAGCTACTAAGGTCTAGTTCTTGCCGACCTTTGCTACTGGATAGTAGCTCAGGCAATCCTGTCCAGCAGCCAATTTCCAACAGGACCACCCCGAGGGAGTACAAGTCGTCAAGCGCGTGGTGACGCCGCTTTGGATCTGGTTCCCAACGGTCTGGATGCCGGTGCGTATTTGCAACGATATCACCATCGTCGTACGATACACTGTCGTCAATGGCGCGAGACTTGGTGAAGCCGAACAGGAACGGGCTATCGAATGACGCACCTGCGTTGGTAGAGCCTGTGCTTTGTGTGATAAGGCAGATGTTCCTGCTGTGCAAACCCTGATAGTACCAGCCAACGGAGTGTGTCTTACAAAGAGCGGTGGCCAGCCTGAGGGCCAACTCAAACCGGGCCTCCAAAGGTGGCGATTTGAAGATAGAGGGCTTTTGGTCCTTCCCTGATGGAGCAAGAATCCTTTGCAAGGTCCAGATCGAATCCAAGCCACTCGCTCCTATGGAGGATAGCGGGAAGAACAAACCGAACCGTTTCTCGGAACCCTCCTGGCGGAAGATACCATCTGGTTTTGGCAGTCGAAAGCTCTGCTCGCTGGCCTCATAGAGGACCATACAGAGATTTTCCATGGCGCGTTGGATCTCATCAGGCGAATCACGATACGGTCTGAACTCAACCAGGCCATTCACTACTGTGGTGCCTTTTGTCATGCTTGCAATGTGCCTGTTGTGTTGCACCTCCGTACCGACACGAATGCTTGCGGTGTCCAGGAGAAGATGCTTGGGGAAAGGTTGGGCTGGTAGCTGGGCCGTCGCTTGCAGCTGGACCACGTAGTTCCGGATCCGCATCGACTTCGCCAGGTTGAGCACAATGATGTCTGGGTCTACCTCAAGTGTTTGCCAACGGCTTCCGTGGGCACCGGCAACTGCACTGCTCCGTACCAAGCTTCCAGTCGGTGGCGCGGGATTTGCTAACGTGGACATTTGCAAGTCAATCTCCTCAGTAATCAGGTCGAGCCATTCTCGAATACCCGCAACAAGCTTCTCTGCGTCTGTCTTAGCACCAAATGTCCATCGCCACTTGGTTGTAAAGGTCGAAGTAGTCTGTAGCCATTTGTCTCGACGCCTCATCTCAGGCAGGGCATCTTCCAATGCCTGCATATCCAAAGCGAGACTTGATAGCGGTACATTTTGTGCTACTCCAGGCTGTGTTTTGGTCAAGTTGTACCGAGCCGCCTGGTCCTGGAAGCCATGCAGCAGCTTCAGAACACTCATGAGAATGTACTGGACATCTTTCTGTTGCTGTGGTTCCATGAGCTCGAACAGCGGCTTACCAAGCCCGATTTTGTCCTTATCAACGAGCAGATGCTGTAGAGATTTCAGTCTTCGGTTCTCGTGATTGAACTTCAGGTAGATCCGGCCAGCATCCTCGCCGTATGCCTGCCATCGTTCGATAGATTCAGCGCACTTCTGGCCGAGTTCAACCACTTGTACCGCTAGTTGGGCCACTGCGATGGCCTCGCCAATACCGAACGTTACCATTGTGGTGCACCCGAGTTCGGGCTTCTAAAGACAGTCAAGGCATGATGGTAGAGTCAATGTGATGAGAAGGAGGTATCGAACGAGAACGTGGAGTTTCTCGTCTAATTTTAAAGTTTCACGTTTGCGAGCGCCTTGAATGTTCGAGGCCTTCTTGGCCTTCCACGTTTTGTCTGCAGCAGACTCATCCGCTATATCAGAAGCCATGGCAGGCAGTCTGATGAGAATGCCTGCCATGCTGTCTGTTACAATCAAGTCGGACACCTGACGCGCAGCCATCTGCTTCGTGGGTTGCGGCCATTCCGCTGATGGAAAATCTAGGTGACAGTTCCGGTTCGCTTGACATTGAGATCTCATCCTTCCAGTTCTCGCGACCTCAGATATCTGCCGATAATTTGCTGATCGACACATCCAGCATCAGTGGTGGCCCCGTCTTGCGGTTCGTATTTGCGGCCTTGAAGTCCGAGATTACGCAGATCGGCTCTCGAGACCTGAAGCATGGCAAATACCTCGCTCGAGGACAGTGTTCCCAGGTGGTGGCAGCGAAATGGAAGGGGAAGGACGTAGCAATCAAGAGGTTGCTGGAGCGAAAGGTGTCGTATGGTGGTGTAAGTGCAGACTGAACTGCGGAGCGACTTGTGTTCTAAACAATGGCCTCTATGCAGGCAAGCGACCACCAGGAGGTCTTATCCAAAGTCAAACAGCTTCAAAAGGATCTCGAGATATGCACGCATCCCGGACTTGTCCAGTGCGGTAAGGTACCGACGATGCTTGGCTATGGGATGCTGGACGACTTGCCATTCCTCGTCATGGAGATGGCTGACAGCGGTACTCTGCTCCATATGCTATCTGCGGATCACGAATGGAGCGTACGCCTGAACGTCCTGCAACAGGTCGCACTTGCCGTCAAGGTCCTTCACCAGAACGGCATGACTCACGGCGACATCAAATTAGAGAATGTATTGATCTTCTCCCGTGCAGACAATGGTTTCGATGCGAGACTGTCTGATTTCAGTCATTCGACCTACGATCTCGACTCCTCTGAGCCGTCCGGCGTATACCGATACTTCGGGAGCTGGCCCATCACTCCTCCAGAAGTTTGGACTGGCTCCGGGCAGGAGGTGTTCGGCGAGACCTGCGACATCTGGGCATACTCAATAATTCTGTGGAGAGTATGTCAATATCGCAACGACGATGCTCTCAAGCGTCTGAGCTTTGTTCCTCGTCACGACGACGCACTTGGCGATACCGACATGAGTAGCCTGTTGGAGCGCTTGGAAGCAGCCGAGCTAGACTTCAGCACGCTTCTGAAGACTTCAGAGTCAGTCGATGCAGAGCACCGAGAAGACATTGCGGCAGTGTTTCTGCGGTGTTTCCATTTGACTACTAGTAAGAGGTGTTCGGCCAGCGATCTCTACGATACCTTGATGACAATTGCTGGGAAGCAGCCCTCAAGTGAACTCAACGATGCGTTCTCCAATTTACAACTCAACACCTCAGAAGAGTCTGCCGGGCTTGAAGTGAGTCGAACAGACATGTCGGCTCGATTGATTGACGACGGGGTCGAAACGAAAGAACCACAGGTACCAGCTTGGAAAGCCTTCGTGAAAGACCTTCCCATGACCAAGGTAAGTCTTAGTCCACCGCTTCGATGAACAATACTGACATGCCGCAAAGATGCTCGAACATAAAGCATCGTGGAAGATCCAGGAGGAGTTCTTCGCAGAGCTGGCCAAAAGGCGGGAAGCCCGGCAGGGAGAAGGAAGCGTTTCCCAAGATGTGCTACACATTTGGTGCCAGGCTATGGGCTATGGCTGCAAGCGGAATACCGGACCGTATCTGGAAATCATCAAAGATCAAGTGGAAGATATGAGTCAAGAGCACGAGATCATGCAGAGCGGCTATGAGCCCGGCGAGCATAAAAGATACCCCGAAATCCCCATGCTGAACCTACTCAACAATACGTTCCGGGAAGTACTGGAACTGCGTAACGCGGGACGCGACGAGGAGACTGCTGAGTCTGTCGAAGTGATGGAGGCAATCGGAAATGTCCTCAGAGCTTTCCCGACATATGGTCACCACAGCATGGTATGGTCTGCGGTTCACTTTAGCTTCCCATATGCCGCGACGTACCTCGCCAACGGCAGCGATGTCAACGCCATGGATCCGAGGTCTGGAAGTACACCTCTGCACCTTATCTGGTGCCTGGAGGATGGGATGACAATACTGGTCGCAGATATACTGCTCCGTTTCGGGGCTTCGTTGGAGCAGCCATCAGAGGAGGGATTCTTCTCATGCCCGCACAACATGGTCCACATGGCAGGCACGCCGCTGGCTTGGGCGGTCCAAGCTGGTAATCTGATCGCTGTCCAGACCTTGCTGAAGCACAGGGCGAACCCTTTGAATGGCGATGGCGCTCGGTGCACGCCGCTCGAGCTCTCTGTCTCGTTGTTCCAGCCTGAAATCGTGTATGTCATCCTTGAATATCTACAGGACATCGGCAAGCTCGAGCGGAGGGATCTTGAAGCTGGACCTATTGGGAGGCTCATTATCAACGGCATGCTACCAACGTTGGCGCACGAGCAGGACCGAATCAAGCTTCATGGGTCAGATATCGCAACCGCGGCCAGCGGAACACTGGAAGTCATCCTCCACTTCTGGACAGGCAATAAGGATATTCTTCTACGCTATATCCTCACGCTATCTGTCTCAGACGGTCACATACCCGCTCCCACGATCATGGCCTCCTACCGGGTGCAAGTCCTATTCAAAGCAATGCTGCCCCTAACACCTGACACAACGTCACCAGAGTGGTCAACATGGCTCAACAAACTCCTCTTCCAAATCATCCGCCAATGGGACAACGCCGGCGAAGAGGCGGTAGACCTCCTGAGTAACCTACTACGCGAGCATCCCTCCGTCATCGACCTCGACACTAAAGACACCCTCGGCAGAACCCTCCTCCACCACATCGCCATCCACAACACCACCCCTTTGATCCCCGTCCTCCTTCGCCACGGCGCCGACCTCGAAGCCCGTGACTCAAGCGGGCACACCCCCGTCGGCCTGACCGCTCGCATGGCCGCCGCCGAAAGCTTCGATACCTTCCTCGACGCCGGCGCGCAGCTGACCCACTACGACGAGACGACAGGGCACACTTCAGTCCTCCACCTAGCCGCCCAACTAGAGACCCACAAGTCTCTGCTCCCCTACATCCTCTTCGAATCCCGCCACCGCGCTCAACTCTGCACCCCCGAATTGCTAGAGCAAAGGGAGGGAGCGACCTTCGGTCTCCCCGCCCTGGCGTGGTGCGTAATCTGCATGCACCGCGAAGCCATCCAAGCCATGATGACTGCCGGCGCCAACTGTCGCGCCGCCTGTTGGTTGGGGGGATGGGATATCGTGCTCTCGGTGCGGGAACTAGCCACACTAGTCCGGTATAAACCCGATCTTTTGGAGCTGGGAAGTACGTGGCAGAAGGAGGAAGCTGTTGACCCCAAAGAGCAAATGGCGTGGAGCAAGGCGGTGCTAGAGATGTTTTATTCTGGGTGCAAGGAGATGGGGTATGAGGAGCAGGGGTTTGTTGAGCGGTTTACGACGAGGACGGGGGTGGAGATGGTGATGCTTAGGCTTGTTGCGAGGAAGACGAGGGATGGGGAGGGGTGGAAGCAGAAGTATGTGTCGATTGATGTGCTTGGGGGTTGGTCGCCGAGGTATGGGTGTTCGAGGGGGGAGGAGAATGGGCTTGAGAAGGGGGAGGTGGTTGTGAAGTTTATTATGGGAATGCCGTTGTATGGATCGCCTTCGCTGGCGGTGTTGTTGAGCGATGATGGTGAGGTTTGATCGCCTGCTCCGGAGTATCAGTGGAGAATTAAGTACAGTTGAAGAGTGACGATATTGGAAATCCAATAGCTATTGTGCCAGTCGCGAATATTAACAGCAATTCCCACGCCGACGCAGGATTCTCCACGTTCAGTGCAGCAGAAAGCTTCACCAGCATCTCGTGTCCATAGCAATACCGTAACCGCGGCTTCGTGCATCCTGCCAGGATAACACCCGACTCCGTGACACCGTCCCTCGCTAACGAAAGCACTATGTAAAAAATGCTCCTGTCGGGCACCATGATCATTCGTCCTCCATTCTATGAGAACTTCCACCTATGTCCACAAACAGTACACTCGCAGAAGGTCGTCAGCGGCTCGTCTGCAGAGCGGGTCTGGGCTTGCGAGTAGGCGACGCGGGATTTCTTGCATTTGCCGCAGGTCATACTGTGAAAGATATTAGTATATGCAGACGTATCATGATGAGTTGCGTGAAGGCTTGGCAAGATTTTGCAGAACGCAAAGAAGACCTCATACCGCACCCTCTCCTCCTGCACACACACAGCTTATGCAACGTGATATGCTGTGTGTGTCGGAGATAGAGAGTTGGGGTATGAGGTCTTTCTCTTCTTGGGAGCGTTCTGCGAGGTGGTGAGTATGCGATGGGCTGAGATACATACGTGGTTGAGATGGCCTTCTCCTCGACCGCAGTCATGGCCTTGTTCATATTCTCCTTCTCGAGCTTCTCGTCCTCCTTCCTCTTGTCCTCACTCTTCAACTCGTCGCTGGTCATGGTGACGAACCGCTTAGGATCGATGGAGCCATTAAACACATCTCTCCGCAGTACCGTATTCTGCTTCATCTTCAAGTTGAGGTGCAGACTGCGCATCTTCTGCTTATAGTTCGTCCCCGTATCTGGCCCGTACTCCTTGTACGCCGCCTGCTCTACCGTTTTTGACACAGCAAGGATAGCGTCCGGCGACTCCTCGCTCATGAAGCATAGCCCGTTGTAGATAAGCGTGGTGCACCCATCCCTCGTCGCATCACCCGTAGACGCAGTATCAACCCCATCCTCCTTCGCATTCCTCTTGTCCGGCGCAACGGAGTACTTCCTCGCCGCCGGCTCCTTCTTCACCACCGGCGGCGCAGGACTGCTCGTCCCACTCCTGCCTGTGCCATTCACCCCATTCGCAGTTGGCTTTGCTAAACCGCCCTGTGGTAAAGGTGAAGCTGCGCCCGGCTTCTTCTTATGAACGGCCGCCTTCCACTTGTTGATCAGGGTCGAAGCCAGGCTAGCGACCTTGGGGTCTTTGCTGCTGCGGCATTTGGCGACAACGACACCGACCTTGCTGCTGCGCAGGGCGTCCTCGCTAGGCGTGCACTTTTCCAGAGGCTGCAGGAGGCTGAAGATGGTCGATGAAGGTTCGTTCTTTTCCAGCGCTTTTTGCAGTGTCCGACTGTGCTCGAGAAGTTGGTTGGCGTCCATGGTCGTGGGGGGTGGGGTGGTCGTGTGCGCTGTGGTTCTCGTCAGTTGTGGTGATGATATGTCGTGGTGTGCGCAATGGTGAGATGCGGTGAGTGTCCAGGCGAGCGCGGCGATGGCGATATGATTTGCAAGGTTTGTGTCGTGAAACGGTGAACGAGGATTAGAAAGGGTGCTGCTGTGGTAGTGAAGCGGGCAGCTGGTCAAAGCTTCGCGGAAAGGAACAACCATCCGCCGGTCAAGCATGTGAAAATGTGAAAGGATAAGCTCTAGAGGCACATCCTATTCCTTACAACCTCGCCCTCTCCGTCTCATCCCTCACCCACACCCCTCTCACTCGCTCCCTCTCCCTATCCTTCGCTTTCAATATCCTCCTTAACAGCTTCCCAGTCGGGCTCTTGGGCACGACATCTGTGAACTCAACCTCCGCTATCCACTTATACCTCACTTTCTTCTCCTTCACGAACTGTATCAGCTTCGCGCCGACCTCCCTCTTTGCCTCTACCCCCTGCTTCAACACCACATACGCCTTCGGCCTCTCGCCAGCATACGCGTCTTGAATCCCTAGCACCGCACAGTCCTCCACGAACTCATGGCCAAGCAAAAGATCCTCAAGCTCAGCGGGAGCTACTTGTTGGCCTTTTACTTTTATCATCTCTTTAATCCTGTCCTCTATATGGAACAAGCCATCTTCATCCAAGTGGCCAACATCACCAGTATGGAAGAAACCGTTCTGGAACGTCTCTGCAGTCGCTGTAGGGTTGTTGAGATAGCCCATCGCTATCTGGGGACCCTTCGCACAGATCTCTCCAGTCTGGCCAGGCCCGAGTTCTTTCGTCGGATCGTCTAGATCTATTACTTTCGCAACTGTATTCGCGCATAGCAGGCCGGCTGCTGTGGCATACTTGTAGTCGTAGTGAGAAGGTGGGTGGCAAGATATACAGGCGGTCGACTCGGTCGCTCCATAGCCTTGCCTAAAGCCCGTGTCTGGAAACTTCCTTCGCAGGAGCTCGATGATTTCTGGCGCGGTGGGTGCGGAGCCGGAGGACCATCTCTTGACTATTCGCCGCAGGTCTATTAGATGTTTGTCGACGATCGGATCGCGGACCATGCGGATGATTATGGGAGGCACTAATATCAGCTCCGGGATCTCGAACTCGACGATGGATCTGAGCATGCTGTCCATGGTGAAGCCAGGGAGCATTACGCAGTCGCCATTCATGAATACTGGATAGTTGCAGAACCGCACCAGCCCTGTTATGTGGAAGAGCGGCATTACTGCCAGGATCCGGTATCTCTGGCCTGGCGGCACAACTTGTAATTGACGCAGCTGATGGCATTGAGCGATGATGTTATGGTGGGACAGCATCACCGCCTTGGGCAAGCCGGTTGTCCCACTCGAGAAGTTGAGGAAAGCGCACATCTCCTGATTGGTTTTGCCTGAAGGTATCCGGTGCGGCGGGCTTGGTGTGCACCACTTTCCAGCTTCCATGAGATCTTGGATGCTCTTGAAGTCGGGATGTTGTCCTTCGAGGAGGAAGATGTGTCGGGTGGGTACTGCAGCAAGGTAAGCTACCGTATTATATCTCATCCCAAAGTGACTGCGGAGACCACTTACTACCAACAGCTTCACACGCCGCCACTGCTGCATCTATCGACCCAGGTAATGTCATCAAGAACTTCGTCCCTGCCGTCTTCAGCGCATGAGACATCTCCTCAACATTATACGCAGGAGACGCTCCGTTCACACAGCCACCTATCACCAACCACTGTCAGCCGAACGAACATTAACACTCGATCCTATCTACTCACCAGCCCTTACAGTCGCCCACATCGCCACAGGATACCATATCGTATTCGTCGAAAACAACGACACCGTATCACCCGGCTGCAAACCATAATCATGGATCAACGCCGAGCTTAGCAGAGTCGCTTTCTCCTTGACGTCGGCATAGTCGAGACGTTCTTTGGTGATGGCATTGATGTAGCTGCCGAGGTTTGCTCTGGGTTGGTTGTGGACGCCGGAGTGTGAAGATTCGAAGGCCCATTCCCAGGTTGTTATGTTGGTTGGGACTGTGGGTTTTATTAGTAGTGTGTTCGGGATATGGGAGGGGCGATTTACTGTCAAGATCTGGGTGGGGGGATCTCCAGAGCATCGTTGCCTTTGAGAGGTATGATGGAGAGGCTTTTGGAGCGCCTTTCGAAAGCGAGTTCAGGAAGGTAAAACTACTCAAAACCTCTCAATCGAACGCTCACAACATCTGTCGACAAGGTAGCGATATTTCCATCCACAGTGATGTCGAATATGCGCGGTACTTTCGGCCTGTGAGTGACGAGCCGAGGTCGGTCTCTTTTCCATGACTGCCGCACTCGTCAACACCACACCTCCTACGTCCTGCAAGAAATACCATTCTTATGAGCTGAAGTGAGGTGAGGTCGCATTCGCATTCGACATTGGAGAGAAAGTCACATCAAATTAGCATTGAAGCACAAGATTGAACGTTGAGCACTGTAGCTCCAAGGAGAACATGTAGCCCTCGAAGTCGCAGAACGAAACACGAAAGACACACGTCCCAAATGCACGCTTTCTTGGCCGACTTGTAAAACAGCTCTCAATACCGAACGGCAAGCGGTGCCGGCCATCGACCTGCACCTCTTCAGCTCGTCGGCGACCTTTCTCCAACCCCGCAGCGTTCGACCATGGCACAGCTTTTGCCGGAGTTGTCTGCGGCGATCATTGCCCGGCGACCATGAGGTGTTGCGTAGGTGGGTTGAGTTCTAGCTATGGACTTCAGGTCTCGGTAAGCTCGTGAGGCGCGAGACACAAAGCTACAGGACTACCCGTTACTGTAGAACGCTCTAGTGGTTTAAATAAATCAGCGACCCTGGTGGCCAGTCTACATATTCCACACATCAACCAACAATATGGGCCCCAAACGCCAGAAAGCTGACGAACAGAGTGGCGAGAACGGCGGGAACACGATGCGAGCAGCTCGCTACCACCCAGTACGTTACATACCTATCTTGACAAGAAAATGTGGTCTACTGACCGTTCCGCCAGTCAGACAACAAAGTCCACATCGACTCCATACCCCTGCCCAGCATCGCAGACGACGAGATCCTGGTCAAGGTAGCTTCGGCCTCACTATGCCACTCCGACCTTATGCTCTTCGACGGCTCGATCCCCGCCACCGAGCCCGTCGTAATGGGGCACGAAGGGGTGGGGTATGTCGAGGAACTCGGTGAGAAGGTCACTGGTTTCAAGAAGGGAGATCGCATTGGGTTCTTGTACATTAAGGGGGTCTGCTGTAAGTTCTTCTACCTTGCTTGCGCCAATGGGTGAGATGGTGCGAGAGAGGCTGACTGATTGAGCGGGGGATAGTTGATTGTGACGGCTGTCAAGGTACGTCCAACCCACGACCTCCCGAATGACCGCACTTGTGCTGACGGAAACAGTGCACAACCTCAACTGCACCAACGGCTCCCCCATGATCCAAGGTTTCGGCTGCGACGGCATGTTCGCGGAGTACACCTCCATCGCCTCGCGCAATGCCATCCACCTACCCGAGAACCTCGATATGGAGACTTCGGCGCCGTACTTTTGCGCGGGGATCACAGGTCTGTCTTCCCTTCTCCCCCCTCCCCCCCCGGCCTAACCCCCTTGGTGCTCTCAGCTAACCTGGATGCCACGCAAGCTTTCCACGGCGTAGACTCCTGCGATCTCAAGCTGGGGCAATGGATGGTCATCGTAGGCTGCGGCGGGCTCGGGCAGATGGGTATTCGCTTCGCCAAGGCTATGGAGCTCAAAGTCATCGGGCTGGATATCAACGACGATGTGTTGCAGGAGGCCAAGGAGAGCGGTGCAGACGTCGTGATGAACTCCCGCAACGCAGACTTCGAAGCCGAGATCCGCAAAGCTACGAACGGGGGAGCAGACGCAGCCGTCGTCTTCAGCGCTGCGCAGGCAGCGTACGATACCGCTACCAAGACCTTAAAGATAGGCGGGATCCTCATGGTTGTTGGGCTACCCTCGAAGCCCATTCAGTTCGGTGCTCTGGACTTGATGAAGAAGTTGTATCAGATCAGAAGTGAAAGCACCGGACCGCCGCAGCAGATGCCCAGGGCATTGGAGTTCATCTCGAAGCATGAGATCAAGCCGAAGGTCGCGACGTATAAACTTGAGGATATCCATGAGATGATTGAGTTGATGCAGAGTGGGAAGTCGAAGAGTAGGATGGCTGTTGTGTTTTGAGCTATCTCATAGACGTAACTGATGGCGTCCATCGTTCTCGGTCCTGTTGAGATACTTGTTAGCTCATGCCCTTCCCCAATTGTTCAAAGGTACAAAGGCAGATATTGAATGACAGCTCAGAGAGAAGATTAAAAGTCGACACCACCCAGCTCACCGCACCCGCCTGGGTAAGTGCTTGCACTTTCCTCAAGCCGAACCCGAGACGCGAGCACAGTGGCCGGCTTTCCGTCTAAGGATGACTAGATGTGTTTCTCATCATTGCGTGGGGTTGGTAGGAAGAGATGTGGTGACTCACTGCGCTGCGCACGTTTGAAATGCTTTCTCGTGCTGTTCTCGGTGTTGCGGTGGTCTGCTGGCCATTTCTGATAATCGAGGACAGGCGCACGACTTGGGTCTCACGCCTGGCTCAAGTGCCGCCTCTCGGGGCTGTCCCCGCATACGCAGGTCGTGATCATGTCGTCCCATACTTCACTGTTCGTTTCAAGAAGTCCTTCAGTAGTCCAGCTCAACCGTTTCCGCCTTCCTATCATCCAACTCCCTCAACAGCCGATTCTGCGTCATAGCCCCATGCACCGGGTCCTCGGCCTCCACGAAATCCTCCCACTTCCGCTTGTTGCGCTCCGCATACGGCACCTTCTCCTCCTTCTTCCGCTTCCGCTTCGCGCCGATGGAGGGCGTGCTTGTGCTTCGACTGTCTTTTGAGCTTCGTCTTTCCGCAGGCGGCGAGGCTTGAGCAGTTGAATTTGGTGATGCCTCCCCCGCCCCAGTCACCGGGCCCGCTTCTGCTTCTTCCTCTCGTCGTAACCTCTCTGCATGTTCGAGTTGGTGGAGCTCGCTGTGCCTGAACATCTCGATTTGCTGGTCGGTGAGGGTCCGCTTTACGCCGTCTTCATAATAGCCCAAATCCTCCTCCTCCTCTTCCTCCACCACGTCGTCTTGCAAAGTCGGATCGTACCCCAGCGCCGTCTCCGCGTCAATGAACCATGCCTCAGGCTTCCCGTCGTCGCCGAAGTGGGAGAATTGGAAGGATAGGAGATCGTCCTTGTGAGTGAGGAGGAGTCAGTACCTACCTGTTTCATCGGATGTAACGCGGGCTGTGAGATGATGCTGTTACCTCTGTGACAGTGGGGATGGTTATGGAGGTCATCGCGTCAGGCTCTGCTGGTTCTGCGGATATGATGGAGCAAGTGGCCTTCTTCGCGGCTTTCTTCGCGGCCTGCTTCTCTTGGGCTTTGCGGATGTGGGTGCGGCGCGAGGAGGCTTTGCCGGGCATTGTGGTCATGCTATTAGTTTCGGCGTTGGTTTCTGTACTCGTGGTGTGCTCTTCATCGGCTGGCTGGCGTGGCCGGCTGTAGTATTGTGGTTGCAGAGGGATGTCGTTAATAAGGACGTGATATCCCGCGTTTCGGTGCCCGGCCGACCTCTCGAGAGCTGTGGGATTGTCATGTGAAAGTGTAACAATGGAACAGTCACTCTCAAGAAGCATTGCTCGAGTAGCAGCATCGCTGGAAAGGCGCTCGTATACACATAGGTCGGTCTCACATCCCTCACCAAGATAGTCGCGCAACTGAGCAAGCAACAGCCACTCCCTCCGTCAACAAACAGGTCGAAATACCCAACCATGTCTCCACGTACAGCGACAACGCCCAGGTCAAAAACACATCCGCCCCTTCTCAACCACCCCTCCCCTCCACAAGAAAGGCGCCAAAGCCTCCTTTTCACCCCCGTCCAAAGGCACACCGATCGATGACCCCTACGACTTGACCACCCTGGAAGCGGACATAGCAACAGCCCTCGAGCGCCTCAAGAATGATCTGAGCAAGCTCCGGGCAGGTGGACGTTTCAACCCCGAGGTCCTCGAGAACCTGCGCGTGCAGCCGGATAAGAAGAGCACGCAGACGGTCAAGTTGAATGATCTCGCGCAAGTGATACCCAAGGGACGGACGGTGCAGATTTTGGTTGGGGAGCTGGATGTACGTCTATCCTACCTTTATCTGGCTCGTTGGTCGTCTGTTGCCTGCCTCCCATGCTAACGGATCTCTTTGTTGGCGATGTAGCATGTCAAACCAATCGCAACCGCCATCCAATCCTCTCCCACGCTCTCCCTAACCCCACAGCCGGATCCTACCGGCGCCAATCCCCTCCTTCTCATCATAAACATCCCGCCTCCCACCGCGGAGAGCAGGAAGGCTGTGGTAGCTGAAGCCACGAAGGCGGGCGAGAAGGCTAGCACGGCGGTCCGAGATGCGAGAGGCAAACAGCAGAAGAAATTGCGGGAGATGCAAAAGACGAGGAGCGCGCTGCCAGATGATTTGAAGAAGGCGGGCACGGCGATGGAGAAGGTTGTTGAGAAGGGCACCACAGAGGTGAAAAGGGTGGCTGAGGGGGCTAGGAAGGTGTTGGAGGGAGGGTAGGTGAGGGGTGGTGGTGAGGTGGTGATGCAAGAGTAGGTCATGACTTTCGGTTCTCTGAATGAAAGTTCTGGTCATGTCTTCTTCACGGTAAGTCGCGTTTCTTGCTTGAAAGAGTGCGTTCCGCGAGCTGGTTCTGTAACGTTCGCACGCTCTACAGAGCTAGAAAAGAATGATGTTCAACGCTCCCAGCCCGCCAATCTGCTCAACGGTGGAACGTCTAGCAGCAGCTTTCCAGGCAATCGAGCAGAGAGAATCTGAATAGCGACTGCCTCCTCCAGCGAGTGCTGGCCCCGCGGCTAGCTCACATATGGCCAGTGAACGCCCTTCGGCTCGAACCCTCCCGCCAGAGGGACACTTGGAAAAGGACTTGAGGAACACCATCCAAAGCAAGATCCGGTGTTGCTGTGAAGACGGCCAAAGCGTCACGGCAACCATTGGCGAAGCCACGCAGACGCTAACGGGAGTTCGGAACCGGCGCCGATGGCGGGGACGCTGGAGGTAGCGGTGATGAGGGGGAGGGGGGTGAAGGCTGACTAATTAGCCTGTTGCCCACGGCGGCCTTATTGGCGAAGCAGCACAGACGCTAGCGGAAGTTGCAGAACGGGTGCCGATGAGACGGGAGCTAACGGACGTTCGAAACGAGCGCCGGTGGGGGTGGAGAATGGAGGGGGTAGGAGGGTCGCGCTCGGAGGCTAACGGAAGTTCAATTCGAGCGCCGATGGGAGTAAAGCTAAGGGGTAGGGCGCCGACAAGTCGAAGGTGACTAAGTCCGCCAAGCCCTCAACGTCACTTCATAAGTTCAGTTCAGTTCAGTTCAGTTCAGTTCAGCTGTTCAGACAACCTCATTGGCGAAGGAGCGCGGACGCTAAGGTATGTTCGAAGCCGCGGAACTGTTTGAGGTGGCGGATGGAGGGAAGGGGGCTTGCACTGGTCAGATTGGAGGCTATAGGGCGTCCGTCAGATTGTTTGTTTGGGTACTTGCACTCGAGCTTCTGGCCTACCGACCGATGAACGATATCTTTCTTGCGGCGCGGTCCATGCTTGTGCTCTGTGTCTGCTCCGGAAGATGAAGTGAAGTCAGCGAATTCCGCACGATGCATCAGGCAAAGCTTGCACTACGACTGTGTTGCCGTGAGCCTCAGTACCTCTCCTAGGAAGATACCGGCTATCCTCACAAGTATGACCTATCGCCTTTGATCTTGACCAGGAAACGAATGTCAGAGCTGCAGTCCTCATCACCACTCAGCATGGCGAGTCAGGAACTCAGCAAGATCTCGCTGTCGCTCAGCAAGGCGAGCGAGCAGCTCAGCAGCATCTCACAAATGCTCAGCCTGGCAAACGGACAGTCCACTAACGCCTTTGCCACTGCGACCACTCCGCCACATCCGGTCGTCTACCGCGTCACTGAACAATGGGCAGCCGAAGGACCCGAAGAGCCTGAGCCTGGCTTCGTTCCCAAGAGCCGGGTGCTTGCTATTTTCACCGTCGAAGAGCAGGCGAAACAGTATGCGGCGAAGCATGCGAGGTTGGTTGATGAGAGCACGAGGTACTCCGCCGGCAGGACAAAGGTCAGAGAAGCTGATAGTGAAGGAGGTGGTGGCGGTGACGAAGTCTCGGACGAAATGACGGAGGACGACGGGCCTGACTTCGAGGGCACCATGAGGTACACCTGGAGCCTCGGCAACTGCACCGATCCTCATGGGGATGTAGAGTGCAAGGTGTACTGGTTCGGTGTCACCACGATCGCCATCCAGAGGCTGCAGGTCGTCAACCGCATGAACGAAGCGGATGAGCAATACCCGCTCACGGCCTACGATTAAAATGTTTGGTGGCTGTGTGTCAGAGCTGGGTCCAAATTACTGGGACGGGCAGCGTGAGGCAAATGGCTTTTCCTGTTTTGCTGACTGGCAACAGTGGGTGCTGATGCTTCTCTTGCTGATTGTGCTAAGTATGATCGGAATACTATACCTCGAGCGGAAAGTACTTCTGTGTCTGTTCTGATTTTCATTCGAGGGTGAAGATGGTTGCCAGACCTCTCTTTCTGATTGATGTGAAAAGTGCCATTGACTGGTAAATGTCTGGGACGTAGCTGCTGCTGGTGTTTGCCTGGTCAATGCATACAGAGAGAGAGAGAGAAGGACCGAACCGTACCTGCTGCTGTATCTCCTCCTACCTCAGGTGTGCGAACACAAGTCTTCTTCCTGCAAACATCATCACCGCTTTCGACCTCAAGTACGAAGCCAAGATCCACAACTCGACCACCACCCCGACTTCATCATGACAAACGTCTACTGCGTCATGGAACGCTGGGAGCCCGACCCTGATGAACCATACCACGACAGCAACGACGACCGGCATGCAGCACACGAGCAGAGGCTCCTCGCCATGTTCACCACCGGCCAGCAAGCGACGGAATACGCAACCAGGCACGTGAAGCTGATCGAAGAGTTGACCAGGCGGAATGAGAACATCGCTGCGGTTGGCGACTACCCTGAGGGTTACGACGAGAGTCTGAACTACTTCACGCATGAGTACAGGAGGACCGAAAATGCCAGCGTCGGCGGCGATGCTGGGTATAAGTTCAAAGTGTACTGGAACGGCGTCACTACGGTTACGGTTCAGATGAGGGTGGTTGGCAGGACCGTGCTGCCGGTGGTCCCACTTACGCCTCATTGGGACGGGGTGTATCGTCCGATGATATGAGATTATCGGGGTGCTGGAGGATGTCTGAGCTGGTCGGTTGGGTTGAATGAGGAAAATGGTCCTGCTTGATCTGGAGAGGGTGGCGATGGGTCAGGATGTTGGTTGTGCTGGTTGTGCTAAGTATCATTGTGGAATATTGCGGCAAACGGAAGAGCGTCCGATTTATGGTCTGGTAGGTAACACTTTTCACAAGGCGTCTTGGAGTAAGACTCTGGTTCTGCTGAAGGTCGACTCTCTCAGCTTGAGGTTTTTGGTTTTTCTTCTGCTTCTCCACGCCATTCTTCAGCTCGAGAGATGGAACATCAAGACCGGCATCTTAGCGGTGAATGGACTGGCCACGGAGTCTCTTCACGGGGGCGTGGGCCATTCTGGCAGTGAATACTACTTCGGCTCCAGTTAGTCGATCTCCACGAGTATTTCCTCCTTTATAATCACCATCATACTCACAACTCTTTGTCCGACGAGCGAATCGACTCTGCAGCAGCCACGAATTGGCCCACGTCAAGCACACCAACCTTCAACCAGCCATCTACTCATCAAAAGATGGCGGACCAAGCAGTCCGCGGCACCAGACTGCCGACCCCTGCCCCAGAGCCCGCGCCAACTCCCCCACCACGCCCCGCTGTCTACGTCGTCTACGAGCATTGGGAGCCGAAACGCTACCTATCCGAGCAAGAGGACCAGTACATCAAGTCCGCCGCCCAGGTGCTTGCCGTCTTCGACAACCTCACTGCGGCGAACGAGTGCGCGGAACGCCACTTAGAAAAGATGGTGGAGATGACAAAAGAGGTATGGAAGGCTATTCCTCCTCGCGCCACCGGCGGTGCCCAAGCTAGTTCCGCGGTGGTGAACGGGGCTGTTGGCGGCGCGCAGACAGAGATTGACCGAGATCGGGCTGTTGAACGGGAGGAACTCCGGAAGTGGCACAATATTTACGCAGGCAAGTATCAGTATGATGAGCCACCGACGATTGACGGGGACGGGTGCATGACGATTGTGGTTGCGTGGGAAGGGGTGACGAAGGTGATAGTAGAGAAGTGGGAGTTGCGTAGTGATGTGGAAGAGGGTTCGACTTTCTGTGCGATCGGTGGGCTCATGGATTAGGAGGAGTGAGAAATTGGGCCTACGCTGCTGTCTTTTTTGAGGGTGTGGGAGGGTGTGATAGTCGGCGAAGTCATGACTATCTTTGCGTTATCTGCTCTGGAAGGACAAGGGGGAGGAGGATGCCAGAAGGTCTCAAACTCTTCGATCTGGACATGCTAGAAAATACGAGCCGTCATGCTGCCTGGAATGGTCTTTCAAGAGTATGTATTTATTTCCCGTGGCCCTGTCGTCCCTCCCTTCTCCCAGGTGTCATCTTCCACCACATTCACCATGGCGGACCGCCGCATGCACACTCCAATCCTTTCGCTAAGCCCTTCGCCGACCGCAGCCACGCAACTTGCGCAGCCAAACGGGTAGGCACCGCTGCCGCCACCACCACCAAATCCACCCGTCTTCGTGGTTCACGAGCGCTGGACGGCCAGAGAGGGCTCCGAGAGCAAGTACCACCCATCCTGCAGCGTCTTGGCAGTCTTCAACGATCTGGACATAGCGAATCAGTATGCGTTGTTTCACGCTATGCGTCTCATACGTGGACCAAGCGAAAGCCTCGGTCTCATCGCCACCAGCGTCTTCCAGTGTTCAGCGGGATGTAGAAGATGGGCCTGAGGACCATGACGCTGCTGCTGCTCGCCAGTTGCAGGATGAACTGGAGGGTGATATTCTGCAGGCACTTGAAGGGAAAGCTGTTGATGCAGCCGTCGAGGCAGATCTTGTGCAAGGAGAGGTTGATGGAAATAATGGCAGTGAGGGCCAGATTGTTGTTGGAGAAGAAGAAGAAGAAGTATTGGAAGATAGTGCTGTTGAAGAAGCGCATGGTGAGGAGGCTGACGTTGGAGGAATGGCAGTCCAAGCAGACGCTTCCTCTCCGATCGAAAATTCGCTCCCAGAGATTGACTCTGACGATGGCGTAGACGATGAGCTATTTCGCGACATGATGAGTGTGTACGAGGACACCTACCAAACTTCGAGTGGCCCGGGATATGGCGAAGATGGTGGCTTCCAATTGTTGGTGGCATGGAACGGCACGACGGAGGTCTCGGTCACCAGATCTGAGGTGTAAGTCAGTTGATGGATGCGGCCAGAACCTATCCGAACAGCGGGATCCCAAACCAGGGCGAGAGAGATCCTTACATCATTGCGACTATTCTTGCTTTGGAGAGACAGCTTGCTGCGATACAGAATCAGCTGTCAACTTTGAGAGTACAGCAAGCACAAGTGACGGCAGCATCTGACTTGAACGGCAACGAAGAGCCGGGAGACCAACCGCTGCAGGCTCAAGAGATAGCTGCAGGCACGGCGAGACCAGGCGACGGAGATGGTGCAGCCATTATCTCTGGGGCAAGCAATCTAGCATGAAAGTTGCAAAGCGTGTTGGTGTCTTGAGACTGAGCAACGAGGCTCGGACGTGGCAAAATGAGGGTAGTCTTGGCTGCCTTTCGTTGTGTGTGAGACTGGTACATAGCAAAGAGATCGTGTTCACTGTCTTGCTTTGTTGTCAGAGTTGCTGGAACCTAGAACAGTATGCATGCCTTGATCAGCAATCGAAGATGCATTGTATAGAGTGCCCCCCCTGTTTAAGATGGCTTGCTCTGCTGTCGACAGGGCAGATATATAATGCTCACCCCAGACGTTCCACACGCTCCCATACTATAAGCGACATGGAGGCCATTCAGCCGTCGACGTCGGACCCCATGGAGGGCACCAAGTCAACCGCACCACCCACCCAAAAGTCCGACAACGGCCCCAAGACACCAAATCGTACCGTCTATGTTGTGTGCGAGTTACACGAACCTGATTCTACCGAAACGGACGTGCTGACCTGGCATGGTAAGTATAAAGAGTCCGCGTCCAGAACGAAAATTCGTTCTTATGCTAATATGCTTATTGCGACAGCCCCTTTGGCCGCCTTCGAGGACCTAGATGATGCGAACGAGTACGCAGCGAAGCATGTTCGAACGCTCGAAGAGATCACAAAAAAAGGCAACACTTCTCACAGCCCAGCGTCTTCATCGTCGGACGAATCATTCGATTGGGAGTTCGCCGACGAACACAGATCGGACGCTGAATGGATGAAGGTACTGCACAAAAGGCTAGCAGGCTCTCACGATGTGACGCACGAGCCTGACGTACATGCTGATGGTACGAAGCTTTGGCGCGTCGAGTGGCAAAATTTGTCGAGGGGAGGCGAATCGTGGACGGAAGTCATGGTCGAGAAGCTTGACATCGTTGGCAAAGGGGAACAAGCTGTTGAAGTCTGGCCACTGATGCCGTGCGTTGGGTTTCCACGGAGGAAGGAGAGGGCCAAGGAGTAACTGTGTTTAGGCAGCGCTGCAAGGAGTATTGCTGGGTCGTGGAAGCCTGTGGAGGAGTCTACAGAGTTGCAGTCAGCAATCACAACCATTCATCAATGTGCAACCCTTTGTCCAGAAGTGCCGCTGTTGCCTTGCCGACGGTACATATAAGATGGTATGGTCCTGTCGTAGTAGATATTGAAGTCAGCAGCACACCCAAAGCAGCCACTCAGACCATGAGCGACACCGACAAGTCAGAGACTACGGCAGATCAAGCCTCCAACTTCCACGCTACCAACAGCGACAACAACATCAACACTCAACGCACCACTGCAGCTCGCTCAACACAGGCTGCCGGACAAGTCCGTGCCGTGAGCAGCTCCACGCAGGATGCAGGAAGCTTGACGCACGTCTATGTTGTGGAAGAAGAGTACTACGAGAACCGGTACGATGGCCACAGTGGTTCCCGTGTCGCCGGCATCGCCCGAACTCTTGGTGCCGCGAATCGAGCGGCAGATGATCTAGGCCAGTGGATCCAAGATGCCGCTAAAGGTCTGATTGTGGGCTCGGAAAGTCTGTACGAGAGTTACCGTGGGACGAGCGTTTGCCGGAATGAACAAGGGGAGAGGGCGTGGAAGATCCAGACCGGGGCGAATGGCGATAAGGGCTGTGTTCACGAGGTGACAGTGCGCCCGTATCCGCTTGTCGACGACATGACCCTTGCGATCAGTTGAAGTTTCTGATCACTGCAACGGGAATGGGTCGTGCGTACAGCGTTGCACGATGCTGCCTCCTGAGTGCTGGTAGGCAGCGAATGCAATCCCTTAGATCGGAGACGTTGTCCAATATAAGGGTTGTTTCGACTAGCGTTCCGAACAGCTAGGACATCTGTTCAGTTCGTGTTACTCTGGCCGTTGCTATTGTCGAGTATCTTGCGTGGCACCCGGGTTGAATTCATTGTAGTATTTTGTGACTCAGTGTGACGGTGCATGTGATGTCGAAAATTCGTCAATCTTGGTAGAAGACACTGGACAGATCAGCGAAGTGCGCACTGGAACAAATACTCGTTCTCTTTGCTTGCTATAACTTGATCTGCTAGCCAGTGATTGCTTCTCTCTTGAGCATATACCAAACCTTTCATCGTCAACACGCACGCGAACTCACCTGCCATGATGAGATCTAGCCCGGATGGATGCCAACGGAATCTATTATGGCACATACCGCAGGCCGGTCCTCAAACCAGAACAAGAATCCGACAACCAAAACTTGCCGATGCCAACACCGAAGAAGTACGTCTATTTCGTTGAAGAAGCCTTCGAACAACAAGCAGGACAAGATGAACCCAATATCCGCACCCTGGCCTACTTCAGTGACCTTGCAGCAGCCAACGAATATGCCAGAGCAGTGTACGACATGCTCATCAGACTTTGCAGAGGCGAGCGTCGTGCTGGCTGGTCGATGAAAGTTGCATACGAAACGTTCGCGAACCTTCAAGAAGCCAGTATCAATCCAAAGAGGGATGGCATGAGCTCTTTCGGGGTCTCATATGGGCCTGCCGCATCTCCCAGCGCGAACTTCTTCTGGGTAGAATAGAGGGAACTTCATGCCATCGCGGATGGCACCCTGATGTACATACCAATGAACGGCCGTAGCCTTGAGAGCATGAAGGCTGTTGTCAACCGTGACCAAACACGCAAGCTTGACACGATAGAAGAGGAGGTGGAGGAGGTGGAAGAAATGGGGGAGATGGGGGACGTGACGAACGAAGCAGCATCGGCACTGCTAGGTGAAGGGCACGAAAAGGTCGAAAATGGCAGCAAATCGGGACTGTGATGCGACAACCAGTCCAAGATTCAGTTCAAATCCTTGCGGCTACAACTTCGTCGTAAGCCATTATCGCTGCGGTGGTTGCTTCCAGAGTTTGAAGATGATCGATGAACTAGAGGAACACAAGAGTGAGGTGAGGTTGATCGTTCGGGAAATCGTCGGCGTCGGCGATATTCACCTGACAATCCGCCGCTCTTTTCACGTGATCCAGAGACCCTTGCCACCGCTCGCTTTGGCTAAGCTGGTAACGTATACGATCGCAAATAACCGTGTTTCATTGGATCCCGTAGATCCTTATCTTTGCTCTCTCTCCTGGCAACATCATGCCTCTTAAATCTTAGGTAAAACCCGCAAACATGTACCTAACAGAAACGTTTTGACATGGGACTGTCTGACGCTTGTCGTACACCCACGGATGTGATCTCCCTTGGCCCCGAGTGGCTATGGGGATGTGGTAAAGCATATGAACAGGACAGGCTGCGGTACTTTTTAATGTCGCACAAGACCTGCTCGTGTGCTACAGTGCCCGGTCGTGTGCTCTTTGTCTGATGCGAACCGCATCTCTCCTCCAGGACAACCTCATCTCGTGTTGAGGCAATTCCTCACATAAGCTGTTCCAATGACACCGAAGACTCTCGATCATCTGATCCTTATTTCCACGCTTCGAGGATCGTCAGATTACGCCTAGCCTGCAGTTGGTGCGGGTTGTTACAGCATCTGTATCTCGAGTCCGATGATAAGACTCCAGATATCTCTCGGACGAATCTATTGCTCAAGATAGGCACCGATACCTCTGGATTGTTGATAGGTTGTCATCTTCAATAGCCTTGGACCTCCACGCATCGGCCTGCATCTCACTCGATATACCCTCAGGCATATCAAAAGGATAGGCCTTTAGCGTACCTTGTGCCTTGATTCTGGACACTGGTATCAGTAATGGCGGCTGTAATGGCCGTGCAGCCTTTAGCTCCTCGCCCGTCACCACACATGATCGCCGCGTGGGCGCCTCAAAAGCATATCATGGAGGCCAAGGAGAATCGCCCTGCTCTTAAACAGCTTCAACAAGCCAGTCCCGCGATTCGACCTCGCCGCGAAAGACCATGTGACGGCTGCCGCAAGCGTAAAAGCAAATGCGTATTGCAGGAATCACGAAAGTGCGTCCTCTGCGAGTTCCACAAGCAGGACTGTACATTCGTGGAACAGGCCCAACCTCGGAAGCGAAAGTTGATATCCATCGACGGGAGTGAGAACCAGAGAGCGCCGAAGAGGAGTCCGGGTGCGAGTACGACCAACAGCTCTACAGCCGTGTCGTCGCCTCGTTTGCCACACCAAGCTGCTATACCACACGACATTGTCCTTGGCTCGTTCGTCCAGACTCACCTACCAAGCACAGTTGACGAAAGCCTGAGCCTGCAGAGACACCGGCATTGCAAGTATCTCGGCCCTACCACCGCCCTGGACTCATCACTCATAGGTGTTGGCTCGTTCAACGACAAGAACGAGACAGCATCGCAAGTCGGCACGCTACGCCAAGTCACCGCCACGGAGTACTTCAGCACGCATGCCGATGCGGATGTCCCGATTCCGGATGATGAGGCCAGAGCACTTGCTGAAATAGACGCCACTGTTGGTCCCCATGGTCCAGCATTGATCGACATCTACTTCCGTAATGTGCACCCAAGCTATCCCATCATCCAGAAGAAAGTGTTCCTTGACAGGCTGAGTCATGGTGACCGACAATTCAACCCGCCTTTGCTGGCAGCGATGTACCTCCTCGCACTCAGTTGGTGGTCACGCGAGCCAAGTTTGGCGCAGCATCCGAAGCCAGACGTGGGTCGTTTGGAGTATATCGCCATCACCAGCTTGACGATTGCGATGCAGAGGCCAAAAATATCTGCTGTTCAAGCCGGCCTTCTTCTCTTACAGCGCGCCAAGTCGAGTACGTGGACTTTGACCGTGCAACTCGTGGCTCTAGGTCAAGACATCGGCCTGCATCTTGACTGCTCGGACTGGTCTATCCCACGCTGGGAACGGCGTCTGCGTAAGCGTCTGGCTTGGGCCTTGTACATGCAGGACAAGTGGAGTGCTCTCATGCACGGCCGACCGTCGCACATCAACGCTGCGGATTGGGCTGTTCAGCCACCTACCGAGGAGGACTTCGACGACAGTGTGGACCCGGACACCGATGACACTCTCGATCCGGAGATTCAAAAAGGCCAGACGCTGTTCATGCAGATGATCGCACTAACCTCTATCATGGCCGAAGTCTGCGCAACCTTCTACTCGCAGACCGCCAAGGAGGAGTACGCTCGCGCCGGACGATTAGCCACGCAGCTCGTCCTGAACCGAGCGAAACCGGTCCAGATCAAGTTGAAAGACTGGTTCGCCAAGCTGCCCGTCGAATGCAAGATGGATGGTTTTGTTCCAGGCCAGCTCTGCAGTGTAGGCTACCTGCACCTTGGCTACTTCGCCACAGAGATCTCAATCCACAGGCGTATCGTGCAGTCGCTTGACCCGGCAACAGCGAATCCGTACATGCTCTACATCTGCCGATCAGCAGCCAAGACTCGCCTCATCAGCGCCATGGACTTTGTGAATCGCCTGCGGCCAGAACATCTCGATGCTTTCTGGTACTTTGCGTCGACCTCAAATATTGCGTTGATCGGCACTTTCGGCGCACTGCTGATGGCAACAAGTCCCGCGAAGGAGGAGGCAGAGTTCTACCAGTCCCGGCTTGCCGAGCTGAAGTGGACGCTTGAAGTCAGTGCAAGGAAGGCGCCCTGGATCGGTGGTGCGCTTGAACTGCTGAACGCGAACATGGAGATGTTGCAAGGTCTGCCTGAGAAGAGGACAGCGGCTGAGATGGTTAGGTTTGAGGCAGCTCCCATGCCTCCAACGGCGCAAGGTCAGGAACAGCTTCTGGAGTCGGAGGATCAGATTGTTCTTGGACAGATGGATGATGACGGCGGTATGGACATGTCGAATAGTGACGGCATGGATATGGATGATTGGTCTTCGTGATTATGTTTTGAGATACCAGGTCGCGCGGAGCACGGTCGATAGATGATAGAAGCTAGAATGCTGTCATTGGCTTCCACAATTCGATCATGTGAAACATAGACCACCCACCCTGCAGGACAAGTGAGCCCAAGACACTGGGAAGTGGAGCTATTCATGCTACATAGATGGCTTAGGACCGGCGCCGGCAGCTTCAGGGCCAGCGACACCATCATCAGCAGTAGCTTTCAGCCTCGCCTCCTTTTGCTGACGCTTCATCTGCCTCTTGCTCACAGGCCTCCCGTCCTCGTCCTTCGGAGTGGAGCTCTCACTAACATCGATGGCATCGGCCTTCCTTTTCTGCCCATTCACCTGTTGCTTCCCGTTGGTTTTGACCTTTTCCGTCTGCTCGGCCACTACAGCCACAGGCTTCTCGCCACCATAGACGACATCAATAACACCCCTGTAGCTCGTCTTCTTGAACTGCGCAGCCACCACTACGCTCCTGCACTCCTTGGTCATGGCCTCATAACCTCGTTCCTGGCCCAAACCCCAAACAGCAGCCAAGTTGATTGCGTCCCACGGTCCTCGGCAAGCCACAGCACTCTTCGCTTCAGAAGTAATAATCAAACCTCGTCCTCTGCTGGCTCGGATCAATTGAGTAGCATTGCTAATCAGATTCCTCCGCATGCCACTATCGCCCATCACGCCTGAAGCATAGCTGATCTCGAACCGCTTGCCGCTTTTAATGGCTTCACTCAGCATTTTAAACCTGAACCAAAATGGCAGTCGCTGTGTCATATCCACGCTGATGATGTCGCAATCGAGGCTGCTGCATGCGAGCTGAAGTGTCTTCTCGTCGATCGGACGCACAGCGAAGATGTCGTAGTTGCGGCTGAGCTCCACAAGGCGAGCATTCTGATGTGTATCGGTCAGGACAAGAGTGCAGCGTCGTAGGATTGTGAGCTTTGGAGGTAAGTCCTTGTATGGTAATGGATCAGGTATTGCAGATGTCTATCAGTCGTTAGCTTGCTTCCTCACTCCCGAGATCACGAGCCCATACCAAGCTAGCGGGCAGCTTGCCACTCATTGTATGGTTGAGAGCCACAACATTGTAGCCAAGCTCGCTCAAGAAGGCCAATATCCTAGGTAGTTGAGACTCGTTCGCAGTCCACTTGAGGTCGAACGGGACGTTAAGGTCGAAGAACATGTTTGCGATGAGCTGCCTTCCACCTCTCTCTCATTGCTTCCCGGTGCGGCGACAGATACTTCCTATTTCTCATTCTTTGCAGTGCGTAGCTCAAGATGTAGGCGACATGCTCAACCAGGTTGCAGATTTTGATGTCGAAGTCTCCAGGCTCTATATTCACTCCGCGGACGCTGCCCAAAGAGGCTAGATCTTGCGAACGTTGAAACTCTAACTCTCCGATCGGCGCTTCAAAGTCTATGACGTGCATCGCGGTGCCCAGCTGAAGGACAAACGGGCGTAAGAACATTCCGACGGCACTACATGACCTGATGATGGGTTGTATAGAAGGGGCTGAGTAGTTGGCTGAATAGTCGAACGGACTGCGGTTGTTATATAGGAGCGTACCCTATCACCACCTCCTGAACTACCAGTTAATCTGAACCACAACAAACACCTTTTGGCACGATTCAACCGCCAACATGACTGCCGGACCACCCCTCCACAAGCCAGTCCATGTACTGGACGACTACTACCTCGCCATAACCCTGCTGGTAACCATAGCATACCAACTCATCGGATTCTCCATCGCCTTCGCCTACAAGTTCGACAAATTGACAGATTTTATGGGCGGCACGAACTTTGTATGGCTAGCCATCTTCACCCTCGCGATGTCCGGAACGACCGCCGCCCGACCGATTGTCACATCCATCTTTATCATGCTCTGGGGAGCACGCCTCTCAGCCTTCCTCCTGTTCCGGATCCTAAAGACCGGCAAAGACGATCGTTTCGACGACAAGAGGGACAAATTCTTTCCCTTCCTCGGATTTTGGGTTGCCCAGATGCTGTGGGTTTGGATTGTCAGTCTACCCGTGACGATTCTCAACAGCCCGAGTATCCCCTTCTATCGTCAGCCCAAGTTCGGCAAGGCGACAGACATCATCGGCGTCATCATCTTCGTATTCGCGTTCCTCCTGGAAGCCGTGAGCGATGTCCAGAAGTATCGCTTCAAGAACAGTGAGGCAGGTAAGCAGCCGGGAGCTGTCTGCAATGTTGGGTTCTTCAAATGGAGTCGACATCCAAACTATTTCGGTGAAATCATGGTCCAGGTTTGTAAGTGTTCGTTCCATCTCCGGCCTCTTGGACGTCGCTAACCACTCAACCAGCCATCTTCATCATCGCCATAACACCAGCATCATACCACTACATTCCCTCCGGATCCGGTGCATACGCTGCCCTATATAGCAGCATGCTCGGCTGGATCTTCCTGACTGTCCTGCTCATGTTCGTCTCTGGTCTGACCCTCCAGGAGCGTCCCGGGGCCAAAAAACGCTATGAGAAAGGCGTCGGATGGCACGAGTATGAGAAGTACTTGCACGACACCAGCATTCTCATCCCGATGCCACCGGCCATATGGCGGAACCTGCCGGTCATTGTGAAGCGCACGATTGGGTTGGAGTTCCCAATCTATGTCTTTGATCCTGCAAAGCATGCGGATGCGGACAAGATGCAGGACCGTCAGGCTGAGGAGGGAGAGCAGGGTGAGAGTAGTGCTCGGCAGAGTAGCGAGCCTCTGCAGTAATGAAGGAGCGATTTCTGGAAGTTCATACTTTTGTATTAGCGGGGCATCGTGGTGGTAATTGTCGTGTATCTCAGCGTACACTACCCTCGTGCTCAAACCGAACTTGCTATCTCAAGCCAAGTACAAGCGCGTGCATCGATGAAGAATGGTCGGCTCGGCTGAAGCTCCCGCTCATCTAGAGCAAACAATTTCTTGAACTCTCCTTCAAACCCATCGATGCATATTCGAGTGAACTGCTGCTGTTGGCCATAGTCGAGCCTTTCTGCCACTGCGATCACTAGGCTGTTGTCGAAAGACTGGCTATTACTGTGACTTAGCAAGAGAAAACATATGTCAACGTTTGCGATTTGGCGCGAGATCCATGGACTCCCTTTCGCGCGAATCGTCATAAAGACCTCTTCCCTAGGCACTCTCACATATCGGGCGCGGAGGTGTAGTCCGCGGTTCGTAAGCGATGACTCGGAACCATCATCGTATGAACACGAATCAAACCAATCGAACATAGCCTCTCTTGCGAAGGAATTTGGGGACGGCGCAAAGACGGGTTGATAAGAAATGCCAGATCCCGGGTTGTCACTCCAGGCCAGGATAGATTTGTCCGTCGATTGGCGGACGATCTCATGCTGCAGTCTCATAAAAGCCTTGGATCCTTCGCCGTAAAGAAGTGGCATATTGACATCGAATATGCCAATGAGAGAGTAAGCTCTGTCTTCAACTCGAGTCGTCTTTCGCTTCGCTGCCCAGCTCATTCGCTCTGCTATGCTCACTCTGTTGAGCGATGTTCGGGATCTGTTGGTAAGGCATACCTGCCGGATACCTGTGATTCTCGCCACAAGCATGGCTAAGGGCGGTCCATGTAGCCTCTCGAACAGGATCTGATGACGTGACTGAGGCCCAGGACCGGACCAAGGAGAATAAATGCAACCCAGCTCGTTCCACACCGAGTCACAGAATATGAGTTGATTCGTTGCAAGCAATTCTTGAAGAGTCCAGCCCCGTCGAAACCAGGAGCTTTGGATAAATTAATCCCAGCCACTTCCCAACGTTGTAGGCGAGATGTGGATGCATGGGACCTCGTTACCGTCACTCGCTATAGTTTGCGTACACAAAGTCGGATCAGGCTTGTCTGCCGTGACATCTGCGAGGTACACAAAGCAAGCGGTTGCCTCCTGGTACCAAGCGAACATAGAGTTGATGGCCTCGGAAAGTTCGGCGCTTGATCGCTTGTTGATACAGCCTGCAACGTTAGACACATCTTTGAAGACACTCAAGGTCGTCAGGCTACTTACATGTGTCGACCCAGACCCACTCTACTGCGCTTCCTCCGAACGTCTCTTTCAAGGCATCATTTTCATTTTGAAGCCTTGCAAACGCACAGAGCTCCTCCACCTTTCGATATCCGCGGCATGCTGCTCCCCGACCTTTGATGAAATCTTTGTACGTGATCTCATCCGCTTCCCAACGATGTGAAAGAATGAAGTACTTCGGACGAGCTGTATCGTAGAACTCCTCAAGTTTGCGGGTGTAGATGTTGATGAGCCGCATATCGCTGTACTAGGACCAAGTATTCGTCACATCTCAACAAGAGGAACACTAAAGAAACGTCCTTCATTTCGATGGGAGAGTGACCGTTAAAACAAGGCTGCACCGTAAGTCCAGTGGCGAGGCTGAGCAAGAGCTGCACAAGCTGCCCTGGCTACAACTTCATGTTGGTACTTACTGCTGCTTCTGTGATGCGAAGCTACGAGATCCTCACCTTTTCGAGCTGCCACTGCCGCTGATAGATGTCGTATTGGGCTGGGTCCGACATCGAGCAGTTTCTCTACTCTATAAGTCAGGATGCCCGAGTGGAGAGGGAAGTGAAGTGAAGTATGTAATGAAGTGAAGTGACTTCAGGCCTCAGGCCTTCCGGAGAAGGAGAAACAGAATTACCGGATTGGAAGAGCGTCTTCCCGTGGCAATCGCCTCTCTGACCTCGGCTCCTCTCCGCAGTCTCGAGGGTCGATATATTGTTTTACACATCATTGAACGATGTAGTTCTTCTGTACAGTGCCATTGGCAATATGGCAGGACGGATACGGCAGCTCATCGATTTGGAGAATCTCGAGAAGTATATACAGAAACATGTACCGGAGATAGCTGTCCCACTGGACGTTAAACAGGTATACCTCCAACAAACACACGAGCAGCATTTGAGCAACGTTACTGATTGTCGCAGTTCGGATATGGCCAATCGAATCCTACATACCAACTCACCGACGCCAATGGCAAGAAATATGTCATGTACACCTCCCCTCAAACCCTCAAACCCTCAAACAGCCCATCGAAGCCTCCAGCTAATACTCCACCAGGCGTAAGAAACCTCCCGGCAAGATCATCTCCCGCACCGCCCACCAAGTCGACCGCGAATACCACATCATCGCCGCCATGGCCAAGACCGACGTCCCTGTCCCCCGCGCACTGTGCCTCTGCGAAGACGACTCCGTGATCGGCACCGCCTTCTACATCATGTCTTTCCTCCAAGGTCGTATCTTCGAGGACCCTGCGATCCCCGGTGTCACCCCGGAGGAGCGGCACGAGATGTGGCGCTCCATCTGCACGACACTGGGCAAATACCACCGTGTTGAGCCAGCGAGCGTAGGGATGGAGAATTTCGGACGAAAGTTTGGGTTCTTCGATCGGCAGTTGAAGACGTTTGCCAGGCTAGAGGTCGACCAGGCGGCGGTGAAGGATAAGGATACTGGGGAGCCGGTGGGACCGATTCCGCATTATGAGGAGATGGTTAAGTTCTTTGGGAACAAGGCGACGCAGCCGAGGGATCGAACATCATTTGTCCATGGAGATTTCAAGGTCGACAATGTGGTGTTCCATCCTACTGAGCCGAGGGTCATTGGAGTGTTGGACTGGGAGATGGTGCGTACGATTTTACATGCTCCTGCCAACCCTCGGACTGACACCTGACTACAGGCAACGATCGGACACCCACTCTCCGACCTAGTCAACCTCATTGCGCCCTACACAACCGCCTCCAACCCTCTCGCCGCTCGCGCCGGCCGCCGCAACGTTGCTTTCCTCCCTGACGCCACTCCAGGCCTGCCTTCGAAAAAACAGTGCATCAAGTGGTATCAAGACGAAGTTGGGATCGAATTCGACAAGCGGGAGTTGACTTGGGCGGAAGCATTCGCCATCTATCGCGGCGCAGTCATCATACAAGGTATTGCGGCAAGATACGCGGCACGGCAGGCTAGCAGCGAGAAGGCGATGGACCATGGGAATGCGATGAGGCCGCATGCGGAGATGGCGTGGCAGTTTGTGCAAGAAGTGGAGCGGCAAGGGAGGGAAGATGGGATCAAGGGTAGTGATGGGGAGTTGAGCGAGCAGGAGAAGGCGAGTGGAAGGGGGTATATGGCGAAGTTATGATGAACTGTCCTCGTGATTATCGTAGCATGACACAATCACCGACTGCATCTTTTCTGAGCATACTCCTTGCTCTTGATACTTTGTCCTATCCATCGATTTCACTCTTGATCCCGCTCTTGCTCTTGTCCTCCCATCCCTTCCCTCCACTGGCCCCTCAAACAGTCGTCCGCCCATTAACAACCACCTGCCCAAACGTCCACAGCCCCGTCGCCGCCAGCACACTAAGTCCAATCGGCAACGGCTTCTGCGTCTTCAACGCCCTCGGGAAGCTACTCCCCGCCAACACGATGCTTGCCAGGAGCGCGATCTCCGCACCGTAGGTCTGGCGGTTCGCGATACGGTAGCCGCCGAGGGCGTAGAGGGCGCCTACACCACAGCCGGCCACGAGAGAGGGGACGGAGCCGGCGCGGATGTAGCCGGTGATGCCGCCGCCGGCGGTGAGGGCCGCGAGTAGGTAGGCGATTTGGGGGAGGGACTGGGAAGAAGGGTGTTAGTGGAGACGGGATGGTGGGGGAGGGGGAGGGGCATGGGGTACCATGATGACGGTGGATTTGTGTTGATATTTGGCTTTGATGTGTTTGATTTTTTGACCAGTGTTGAGAGTGTAAATGGAAGTGTTGGGTTGTCAGATGCCGAGAGCTATATGTTCCTTGCGTCGGCAAGAGCTACCTCGTAACTGCCTCATTTGGTGGACCCTGCGCGCGGACGTGGGTATATTGGCGGAGACGGCTTCTCAAGACACTCCACGACCGAGTAATTCTTACGAGGACAGAACAGTAGGTTCAATTGGAAGAATTGGTATGTTTACTGCTTTCACATTCGTATCGTGGAGAAGACCAAGTGGGAACAGAACCGAGTGAGTTGGGAGGAACCAAAGCGCTTCTCGAGCGTTGATGAAGGCTCGATGGTCTACACTCGAGTCCAGCGGAACTACAAGCACTCTCCCATATCGATCGCGAGACCGCTCCAACGATGTTGCATACATGTTGCTGGGTAGATGCAAAGATCTCCGAGAACAACCTTCTTGCTCGGTCCAAACCATTCGCGGGGTTCGTTCTTCGACCCCTCTCCCCTTGTCCGTAGATATCTAGACGAAATCGAGTACGAAGCATTTGTTACATGCTTCATATATCTCACAAACATTGTTGTGACCGTCTCATATCGAGTAGGTAGTTGTTCAAATAAATCTCGTTCTTCGCACCGAGAACCGTCGTCAAGATGTCCGGCAAGACAGCATACGTAACAGGCAGGTGTCCCTTCGAACGGTCTTCGACAGATCTCGACTAACTGTAGGTATCGCAGGCGGGGCGTCAGGCATCGGTCAAGCAGTATCAGAGATGCTCGCCAGTAAAGGGTACGCCATCACCTTCCTCTCCCAGAAGCCAAGGACCACCAGCTAACACCATCAACAGCGTCAAAGTCTGCATCGCCGACATGAACCTCGAAGGCGCGCAGAAAATGGCCAATCAGCTCGGCAACGGAGCCTTCGCCGTCCAAGTCAATGCCGCGGACTGGGACTCTCAGCTTGCTGCTTTTGAGAAAGCGGTCGATGCTTTTGGCCGGTTGGATTATGTGTATCCCATCGCTGGTATGAAAGCTGGAGCACTGATCAGGCTGATGAGACGCTGAGACGATCGGATAGGCATTGGAGAACGCAAAGCGATCAAGAACGATCCTAAGGCGACGAAGTTCCAGAAACCAGATCTGGCGGTCATTGAGGTCGATTTGACAGGAGTGCTGTATACGGCGTTCTTGGCTGTCCAGCAGATGAGACGGCAGGAGAAGGATAAGGATGGGTTTAGAGGGAAGAGTGGGTTTTCTGCATCCGTTCAACTTGAGGATTTGTGCTGATGTAGGGTATCCCCAGTCGCCGCGACCGCATCTGTATGTGGGTTCTATTGCGTACCAAGTAAGCATGAATGACTTCTGCAATGCTTAAACGGAGGGCTGACCACCCAACAGCCGTGCCCGTCTACACTTCGGCAAAGCAGTATGCAATTCTATCTCCCACCCACCGCAGTCCATCAACTAATACACCGTTCCCAGCGGCGTCGTCGGCTTCGTCCGCAGCTACGGCAAATACCTTCCAGAAGAAGGCATCACCCTCAACGCCGTCTGCCCAAATGTCTTACGCACCTCTATCTCGGTTCCTGCCTTCTATGACAACCTAGAGAAGGAAGGAATTTTGACAGAAATGAAAGGCGTCGTCGACGCATTTGCCAGCTTCCTCGATAACGATATTTCAGGCGAGTGTATGGAGGTCGGGCCAAATGGTGGATTCAGTGCCAAAGCGCCAGCGCCGCATTTGGATAAAGAGACCACGAGAGTAATGGACGCGATCTATGAGAGGTCGCATCGGTTGCATGAGCCGGAGCAGTAGGCTCCAAATGCCAATGCATATTATCAAGGGCTATCTTCAGCGCGATGGTTTCGAATCGTCCAGGTGGCTTGCGTGTGCTAGGAGGAATTTGCAGCAGGTGAGCGTGAACTTGCATGCCTTTGTCCACTCTGGATTGGCACCTAGATTGCCGACGCGAATGCTGGTACTCTCGATCTTGTCTTTGTGGATAGTGTAAGGTAGCTTGGTCACGTTCGAATCTCCTCCAGCCGCTGAGATCTGCGACACATGCTCTCCAAGCTGGCGTAGGCAGTCCAGAAACGCCACCATAGCTTCGTCGATCTTGCCATGGAACAGCCCCAGACCGAGAGATAGATTCCCGCTGCTGAAGAGTTCGAGTACTGTTCCTTTGGGCTTGCCGTCGGATGATTGTTGTTTCGGGTCGTACTTCACGATCTTCGAGGTGGATCCAACCGGCACCAGCTTGTAGTCTTTGAACTTGTAGTTCAGCTTCTCGGCCACTACAGCCAGCAGGAGTAAGGCCTGGCCCCATGCTGCGTTGATTTCGGGCCATTCGACAGGGTGCTCTGGCAGTCGTCCTAATCGCAAACCGTTGATCGTTCCGAAGAGCCCGTCGTGGCCGATGGCGAAGGTGTCGTTGTAAACATTGGTGCGCTGCAGAGACTCCAGCAGCTTTGTGTCATGTGCGAGCTGTGTCTGCAGGCTGTCCCTCTCCTGCTGGAAAGCGGTCAAATCCGCAGTGAAGGCATTACGTTCCTGCCAGAATCGCTCTTCCTCTTCGTCGAGCTCTTCAGCTTCAGCATCCAGCGCGGCAATGTCATCTTCGAGCTTAGACTTCTCAGCTTCCAGCACTTCCAGTTCCTTGAGCGCGGTCTTCTCTCGTTGCTGAGCATCTTCGAGATCACGCTTGATCTTCGTTCTCTCCTCATCGGTCGGAACATCGTCCTGCGCCTTCTTGAGAAACTCAACGTAGGCATCACGCTCCCTGATCACACCTGCTTGTCTTTTCTGCAGCCCGTCCAGCACAATTTCCGTGCATTCTGAGCAGATTGGGTGATCGATATCAGATCTGGAAGAGAGAATCTCGAACAAGCGTACAACAGTCTCCATCTGTTGCGAGTAAGATCCTTCGTCGCCGTTTGGAACGGATAGTGATTCGGATTTCTTCGAGCTTGCTTTCTTCTGTGAAGGCGTACGAATCGCTTCCTCATGGTCGGCAGGGGCGATCTGAGATTCCGAGAGCATGATGAATGACATGTCTGGCGTCATTTTGGTTCCAGCACGCTGACTTGAAGATACAGTCCGCTTCTGCATCGGTGGACCGGCGTCTTTGGACACCTCATCGTACTGTTGCCTGCGTTCTCGAGCCGCTGCTGATCGCGGTGCATCTGGCGCCTTTGGCTCAAGTGCTGGTGCTGCATCTGCTAAGATCTTGAACGAGGCCGGGTTAAGGTCCTCAAGGGAGGAGTCTATTCTGAGTGGTGTTCTGCATTTCTGGCAGTGTAGGGTGGCCATAGCGATATCTTCGCTTGTGAATACTAGGGTGATTATAAGTAGGCCTGCTTCATTTCAGGTCAGCGTCGTGGTCTGTCAGTCGTGCTTCTGGTTGATGGCTACTGCAAGCCTCATTCCAGAGTGTGCTGTCCGTCACATGTTTGCTGGTTTAATAGGTGAATACCTGAGGACAACTTTCGAGATTGAGAGCCTGAGGCACCAGCCAAAAATGGCAGGGATCGCCCGGGACCCGGAAGCCGGAAAGTGCGGCTCCGCATGTTTCCAGAACGCGTGAATTGCAGTCGCGTCCCGAGACATAATTTCGTGGTCTCGGGAAGCGGTGGACTCGGTGGACGCAACGAGCAATGGGCTGGGATGGGCAGCATGGAGATGATGATAGACCCACGACTGATGGGCGATGTCATCGATTTGGACGATGAGGAAGAAGAGCCAGCAGGTCTGGAACCCACGCGTTTGGGCTACAACCCCCAGCTTGGAGGGGAGGCGCACAATTACGATGCGCAATTGGACCAAGACCGACGACAGCAGAAACGGCGGTTGAAGTCGCGCTTCGAGGAGATATTTGAGAAGTATGGGAAGGACTTCGAAGGCGTTGGAGACGAGATCGATCTCGAATCGGGGGTGATTGTGGTGGATAATGGACATCTGCGGAAGATGCAACATGAGGCCGATGCTGGAGACGAGAATACCGCCGCTGGAGATGGAGATGGAGACTGCCTTGATCCGCGGTTGAGGGAGGGAGCAGACGTTACCGGAGGCGAGAATGAACTTTCCTTAACCGACAGCGACAATGACGCAGAAGACGAAGAGGACGACGAAGGCAGTGTCAGTGGAGACAACTCCATGGACGAAGCATCAACACGAGACGAAGTACCCGCCAACATCCTCGATATGCCGTCTCTCCGAGAGTCAGTGCTGGATCTACAGTCAAAGCAGAGGCGGGGAGGGGGTATTGACCAGAACGCAATCGAAGCATTAGGCATGAGTATCGCCAAGCAACTCACCGATCTGATGTCTCAAGGCAATAGGCCGAGTTCAAAACGCAAGAAGGACCAGACCAAGGACGTATGGGCATATCCTGACATTCCACAGCCGCCTCCGGAAAAGCGCCAACGACGCGATATCAGTCCACTGCCAGTCTGGCCTGGCCCGTCGCCTGGCCGGAAAAGTCTGTGGGCTCCACAGCGTGCTCCGAAGCGCCAGAAGCGGAAGCAGGTGGAGGAGGTCCCAGCTGACCCAGATGCCCAAGCTGAGGACGGGCTTCCGATCAAGCCAGAAGATGCCAATATCGTTCCGGAACAATCACTAGGTCAAGAAACACTTCGCAGATGCTACAACTGCACAAGCGCGAACTCTGTGGTCTGGCGAAGGGGTCCTGACGGGTTGATGTGCAATGCCTGCGGCATGTACTACTACCGGTACGGCTTACTTCGACCAGTCGGACCCGTCGAAGATAGCGAAGACTCTGCCTCTGAAGATTCGGAGCACGAAACAGTAGCAGAACTGGAAGTTGAGGTGGAAGCCGAAGCGGAAGTTGAATCGAACGATGCCGAGTCACAGTACTCCGCCAACACATCAAGACGTCGCGATGAGCTTCCAAAGAAGGGAAGTCCTGTTCTCCACGAAGAAGACGTTCTGATACTCAGGCTCAAGGAGATCGACAGACTATCGTGGGAGAGAATCGCGAAGCATCTGCCCGCTCGAACGGCCTACGCAGTCCAGTGCAGGTATAGCAAGAAATTGCATAATCGGCCAGTCGAGGCACGAGCGACTCTCGCAAACCAGGGCTACGAGTATCACTACGACGATAATGGCTTGATCGTATTCACACCCGCGGAACCACCGCAAGGCTTCACCGACGAAGAGGACGAACTGCTGTTGAGGCTCCGTGAGGAAGACGGCGTGGATTGGGACCAGGTCGCTCTCCAGTTTCCAACTCGGACTCAGAAAGCCTTGCAATTACGTTTCAACCAACTGGCGAAGAAGATCATGAGAGAGCACAGGAATCCCGGTAGAAAGAAAAGAGAACGCAGCCCAGGTACCAAGCTGAATGACCGCTATTCGGCAGAGGAAGACGAACTTCTGAAGAAGCTGCGCGAAGTCGATCAGATGAAGTGGACAGAGGTTGCGGCAAACTTTCCTGGACGTAACGCTTTGGCACTGCAAAAGCGGTATGTTCGCGAAGTCTCAGACGCTGCAAAAGAGCGTCAGCAACGCTCGCAAGGAGTCGTGGCCAAGAACGGAGAGAACATGAAGCATCTACGATACACCTACGAGGAGGACGAACAGATTTTGCATTTCAGAGAGCAAGATGGTCTGAGCTGGGAGGAGATCGTACCGAAGATGCCCGGACGACAGAAGGAGTCGATCGAGCGACGATACCAGTACATCTACCTTCGCAAAGACCACACGAAGATGCTGCAGAAGATGGCAGCGGCACGTCAGAATGGAGAGGCTTCTGGCCAGGACTTAGATGCAGACGGTGCGCAAAGTGATGACGAGTTGCAGCAAGATGATGTTGAAGAGTCCTTATCAATGCTGACGTTTACAGAGCCTTCTCTGCAGACGAATACTCCTTCCACCGGTTTAAGTGCCGATATGGCGAATCTGCGTGAACGTGTCGGAAGTCAGCCGATCTCGTCGAATCACCCTGCAGCACTTAGCGGCACTGGAGAGGACACGCTGCTATCTCGCTCCTACTCGGCACCACCGCTGGAGAGAGGGGCGCCGGCACAGGCGTCACCACTACCAACGTCACCGCCAAAGAAGAAAGTGCTAATCCGCTGGACGAAAGAAGAGGACGACCTCCTCCATAAGCTCCGTTCTCAGGGACTGGATTGGGATGCCATCGCTCTGCAGTTACCGGACCGCAAGAAGAAGGCGATCCAAGGTCACTACTCTGCGAAGTTCGGAAACGCAGCGCAGTACAGGAACCTGCCCGAAAACCAACAGAAAGATCCCAGTCTGTTGAAGAGAGCTATCAGCAACAATCTGAGACGGCAATCGATCGCGGACGAAGCTGCGGTGAATGGAGTCTCTAGCATCATCGATCTGACTGGCGACGATGACGATGACGAAGATGTTGTCGTGCAAGGGCAGCCGGAGCCATCAAATGCGCCAATGGAGCGCGTCGCTATGGCTAATGCGTTGCTGCCTCGCCTTGTACATACTCAAGAGACTACAGCTGGAGGTAACACAAGTAGTCGTGCCCACCAGGCCCCTAGGCAGCAAGTCAAAGCAGCAACCCAACCGCTACAGTCGCAATGGACGACCTGGTCTCCCGGGCCGCGCAGTGCACTGGATGGCCCGCCCAAAGTGCCTGCGGTTTTCCGCGAGCCAGGCCTGCAGATGATCTCTCCTTCCAAGGCATCCAACCAGCAAGCATCCCCTCCTAGGCTTGTGGACCATACGGCAGCAGTGCGAGCTTCTGGGCTTCCACTGGCATATGAGGCGCAGGCAGTATCTCCTTCCAGACCTTTCGACCGCCAGCCACTTCTTGCAAGTCTGGTGGACCATACGACAGCTGCCCAGGCTTCTGGGTTGCCAATGACACCTGAAGCAGAGTCGCCAACGCTATGGAGTCGTTTCCAGACCCAATTGGAACTGGCAAGCATGGATGATGGAATGCTATTAGTTCTCGATAACCCCTCGAACAGCCGACCGCCATCCAGCGATGGCCAACAACGGTTTGAAAGTGGACTGCCACTGGAACACATCAACCCCTTTAACAGCCGACCGACGTCCAGCGATGGCGGATACCAGTTCCCAACATATCCAGAAACGCCGCTCTTCGGAGAGAGCAGCTCGCCTCCACCTTTCGGGCAAAGTTCTGCTTACAACAGTGTGAACTACTTCACGCCGGCACGCCACAGTGCGCATTCTCATCCTTACTTCGTTGCTCCGCCGGCGCCGATGTACATCCCGAGCCAGCAAGAAGGCGAGCCAGACGAGCGAAACACGCAGTTCGAGCACGGCATGGACGATGAGACTGAAGATGCGATCGAAGTCCTGCCGAAGGCAGCAACGGGCAAGCTGAGACCAGTCCCGAAGCGCGTACAACCCGCGAGGCGGTCCAGGGGGCGAACTGCTGCACCTATCAAGGACGATAGAGACGTGTCTCGTACTGCTGCGTCAAGTTCGGCTCGTGACGACAACAACAGACGCAGCCTCCGTGCACGAGAAGACGCAGAGGACGATATGCGACAGACTCAGCAGCCAACAATCGGGCTAGCAGCCACTTCTCCATCCATGTACGATCTGCCTGTTGACTCGGGAATTACTGAGCACGAGACGCAACCTGCCGAGCCGCCACCCCAGGACTGGATAGAGCTCGCAATCATGGCTTTGGAATTCGCACGCCCTCGGCCATTATCGCTTCAATCGATCAAGAAATTCCTTATGCACAAGTATCCATACTTTGCTGAAACATCGCAGGACAGCTGGATCCCCCATATTCGATCAGCACTACGCCGCAGGAAAGAGTTCACTAAAGCCGGCGAAGGAGCCAAGGCGCCGTGGACCTTGTCTGGCGTTCCGTATGTCAAGGGAGAGCGCAAAAGCGGAAAGCGTATTGGGCGTCCACAGGCTGTGCCCAAGGCGCCAGCTCGGCCGACGGATGAGGAGTCAGATATGGAGCCTGCGGCGGTTTCTAGACTGTCCATGACTGATCAGCGAAGCATGACCACGCACAGTGGTGATCGGGGTGCGCAAAAGGAAAGCAATATCCCTGCAGCCTCCGATGTGGACGACAACAGCGGATCCGTACTCGACTTCAACGACTCCGCGATCGTGCTCGACGACAATGACGATGACATGGCTCCTCCGATGGCCCCAGAGGCCGACACCTTTGTGGACGATGCTACCGAAGTCGATGTGGATCTGCATGATTCCGCGATCATGCTCATGGACGACAAGGAACCAAGTCCAGAACCACAGACAGTCGTCACGACAGAGGATCAAGAGGAAGACGAGTTGTCTACCGCCATGACAGCAATGCTCGCATCTTCCACGCGCTCGTCAGGTCGCTCGAGGCTGGCGCAATCGTCCCCAAAGCCGGCTGTTGCGGAAGCCCAAGATGAATCGATCCTACTCATTTCTACGGCGTCGCTCACTTCTGACGTCGCTCGCGAACCAGAGAGCACACCCGGCTATCACAACACCCGCTCTCGCCGCACCACTGTCAACGAGGTAACTTGGGACAGCTCGCAAGGCACACCTGGCAAGGCGAAGGGAGGAGCTTTGTCATCGAGCTCGCCGATTATGACTATGAAGCAGTCCACCAGAAAGGTGTACAGCCGGACGTCAACGCCTGGGACCGATCACTCCACCTTGTTCAGTCGCCCAAAGCATGGCAGGGTGAACGCGTTGAGATCGTCTTTTGGACAATATACTCCCATGTACCGTTCGAGTAGTGTTGAGATACCCGGGAGTAGGAAGAGGGTCGTGCATACGCCGATGAGGGATGGGGATGATTCGGAGGATGAGTTGGCATGAAGAAGTGCATTGTAGCTTTTGGTATTTCGGCGATATGGACGGAAGAGCGCACCCTGCTGGTAGACAGCGTTGGTATGAGGAATTGATAAGACACCTGCAGATTTGGTACAATCGAAGCAAAATGCCTCCGTTGGACTGTACCGAGAGTATACAACTTTGAAACCACGATGCATACATTCGTGGAACTATTATCTACACAGTCACCATCACACTAGCGTTTTTGTACCAGCCCAGCATGGCGTTCTCGCCACTCCGCATTTGCGTCTCTTCCACAAAAGCCCATCGCTGGAAGAAGTCTTCGTGCGTCATTACACGCGTCAGTCGGCCAGTGATGGCTCGGTACATGTCTTCCATGACGCCGAAGTCGGTCGGGAAGAGTATGTCGAAATAGCCCTGATATACCAACGGAGTCCGGACCAGTACGGTGCGTCGCTCGTATCGCGTCTGCACAACAGGCGCGTTGAATCCTGTCGTTGCTTGCGGCAGCTTGTGGAAGTCGGATGTGATAAGACGATGAGCCGGGAACTTCGTGCTCAGGATCGAGAAGAACTGCATCAGCCGGGTCGGGATGTACTCCGGCACTGTCAAATTTGGGGAGAATGGTAGGCTGTGGCGAAAGGCGCGCCATATCTTGGATGTTCGTAATGGACTTGGGTACTGTCGTCCTTCGCAAGCCGCGTCACGTACTCGCAAGAAGCGTGATGCCACAGGGTCCAAAGTGCGCGTATAGAATTCGAAGAAGTCGCCTTGTGCATCGATGAGGACTGATCCTTGCATTACCTCATTGGTTCGCGGGTCGTATCTGATGACATCGTGTGCAAAATTGTCGAAGACTTCCAAGGCGAGAAAGAAGCATGGTGTCGGGACGTATAGGTCCCAGTCAAAGATGGATTTGTTGATGATCTCGACCTTATCTGCATGACCCCGACTCGCAGCAGACGCGTACAGGTTCTGTTGCTGCAACTTTGCAAGATTCGATGAGACCTCGATGACGCGGAACTTCGTTCGAGCATAAACTTCCATATCCGCGTTCCGGATGTAGTCCAAGATGTTGAGCATAAGCGTTCCGTTGCCTGCTCCAAGCTCATATATCACCAGATCGTGGTATGGAAATAGGCTGAGCTTATAGTTGGCGACCATATATCTCGCGATAGCTTCGCCATAGAACGGTCGGAAGAGTTCTGTTGGTGTGTGCCATAGCTGTCGAGCATCGTCGAATTCCTCGTCGTCAAGCTTGTCCTCGAACTCCACATACCGCTGCCCTAGCAATTTGTTGAACTCCGGCTCGTCTTTGATGTTGTTGAAATCGAATGGCGCTCCTGGTGAGAAGATAGTTGCATGCTTGCTGAAGTAGCCATATTGTGGATTGTATAGACTGTCCTCGATGAAGTCTCGCATAAGCATCTTCACTCGCCGCGGTCGTTCTCGTCTCCCTCTCAACATGTCTGCTGTCACATTGGGGTATCTCTTGAACTCCTCAACTTTGTCCTGCGGGAAGTGATCGGTCCTCTGCTGCCATGAGCTCTCCACGGAGGTCTTCTGTTCCTGTTGCTGTCGCGTGCTTCGGAGTCTTCGCTGCTGCAGGCTTGCCGCCGGTGTGATGGTGTGTACATGGTGGCAGAACCGGTGTGTCGCTAGCCGACTGAAGAGCCTGGCAACTATCGGAGAGTCCATACAAAAGGGAAGGCTGCTGTCGTGTCCTACGATTGCATTGATGAGGTTGCGGAGCCTTCGGGGGTGCTGAAGCTTAGACCAGGCTGTTGCTCCTTCTGCCTTCGAAGTCGATAAACATTGTTCATCAACGACACCTACCTGGGATTGGAACACTGCCGCGAGATGCACTAACACTACAGTATGACGTTCTTTTCGAACATATGGCATCGCATCTGGGATACGATCCTGGACAACCAAAACAAGCTCACAACAACCGGAGGCTTCCTGCTCGGCATCATCGCCACCATAGGCTTCAAAGACTTCTATCCTGATCTCGAACAACACTTCCAAAGGCGCCTACGAAACTTGCGCGGGCAGAATATCCCGCATCCTCTACCTGGACAACCAGATTATGTTCGGCTCGAGGATCACACGAGGAGAAAGTCAACCCTGGTTACCTCGCGTGATAACGATCCTCAGCGCACTACACAGCACGAGATAGCCGTAGGAGTAGAAGGCCTGATCGGCAATACTCCACTGATCAAGCTGAAATCACTGAGCGAAGCCACAGGACGTGAGATACTAGCCAAGGCTGAACTCCTCAATGGAGCTGGCAATTCACCCAAGGATCGAGTTGCGCTGTCGATGATCAACCATGCCGAGGAAGAGGGCTTGATCAAGCCCGATCGCGGTGATACTGTTTACGAAGGCACCGTGGGCTCAACAGGTATTTCTCTTGCCGCAGTCTGCAGAGCGCGAGGCTACAAAGCACATATGTATGTAGAATCTATACCACGCATAGCAGTTTCATCGTCTGAACTATCACCAGATGCATGCCCTCCGATGTCTCAGTCGAGAAGTCTGATCTGCTTCTCAAGCTTGGTGCGACAGTTGAGCGGGTAAAGCCAGCCTCCATCATCGACCAAGATCAATTCGTGAATACGGCCCGCCGAAGGGCACAAGAGCACACCGACGACCCCAACAAACCCGGCCGCGGCTTCTTTGCCGATCAGTTCGAGAACACTGCCAACTACCTCGCTCATCAGAACACCACGGGACCTGAGATCTTTGAGCAGACCGATGTGGACCTGAACGCTTTCGTCGCTGGCGCAGGCACAGGCGGCACAATTTCTGGTGTCGCTTTGGCGCTCAAACCTCGCATACCGGGCCTCAAGATCATCCTAGCAGACCCGCAAGGCTCAGGACTGTTCAACAAAGTCAAGTACGGAGTGATGTTCAGCCCCACTGAAGCTGAAGGCACCAGGCGCCGGCATCAGGTGGATAGTGTTGTCGAAGGCATTGGCATCAACCGGCTTACTGCGAACTTCGGCGCCGGGTTCGAGTTGATCGATGATGCTGTGAAAGTCAGCGACGCTCAAGCTATGCGGATGGCAAGATGGCTAGTAGAGAAGGAGGGACTGTTTGTGGGCGCGAGCAGTGCTGTGAACTTAGTTGCGGCGGCACAGGTAGCGAAGGGGATGGACAGAGGGGCGAGGATCGTGACGATCATATGTGATTCGGGGACCAGGCATCTGAGTAAGTTCTGGAAAGAGGCTGGAGATATCGCGGGAGGAGACGTGGAGTGTTCCTTGGAGGATATTCTGAGCATGAAGACATGACGAATGGCAGTACGTACGTTCTCGACTCAGCTTCTCGACGGTTGATGTCAGCTGGCATCGCTTCGGCCGCCCATCGGTTCCCGTCTTGCACTTCAATCGGCATGCCATATGATGCTACAGCTGCCCAATCTGTATCGCTGGGTGCGGCATTGGCATGTGTTTCAACCATTGGATGGCCATAGAAGGCTCCTGCACTGGCGTTACTGCCTGTATCTTCCGGAGGCTGCGCACCATCAGCATCGTCCTTCTTCGCAGAGCGTTTTCGACGGCCACTTCCTTCACCGATCTCTCCGAGTGCTATCCGAATCTGCTTTCGCGAGAGGCCAAAGATCTCGGCCAATCCGCGCTGTGGGCCCTTTTTAAGCTCGAATTCACGACTGCACGTCTCAACCTCAGGTACGTCTAATTCTGCTGTCGACAATCGACCTTCGCAACATCGAATACTACACGTAGCTACTGCAGATCCCAGAAACGTCTCATTTGTTCGAAATGAGGTTTATGTGGGTGCCGGAAGATGCAAAGATGGAGACTTTATAAGAGTCAGGATTGTTCGCAATAGCGAGCATCAACTTTGCAAGAAGAGAACCGTCAATCAACTCTTTCTGATTCGATATCTAAGTACTCTTTGGTGTTCCTGCTTCCACAACTGATTTCAACAGACAGTCGTGAAACTTTGCTGCCAGCATGGTAGAGACCAAGAAAGAGCTCATAGCTCTCATCGATGCCGAACAGGACCAACATCTGGAACTCTTGCAGGACCTCATTCGGACTCCGTCGCCGAACCCACCAGGCGATACCAGAGATGCAATCGAAATTGTTCGAAAGTATCTGGCCCGCTACAGCATCCGTTCCGAGATCATTGATCCAAAAGCAACGTCTCCCAAACTCGTCAGCACGTTACAAGACGACCCAAGGAAAGACACCCGTCATCTCATCCTGAACAGTCACATCGACCAATTTCCAGTCGATAAGTCGGAACAATGGAAACGTAGTCCGTATAGCAGTGACATCGATGGCGGGTTTGTCCACGGGCGTGGCAGCGTGGACATGAAAGCGGGCACCGCGGCCTCTATCATCGCCTTTACGTATCTGCACCGCTTCCGCGCTCAGCTGCACGGTCAGGCTGTTCTGGAGGTTGTCTCGGACGAGGAAACAGGGGGCAAGTTCGGCACAAAGTATCTGCTCGAGCAAGACGAGCGGAAGCCGCTGTGGAGAGGAGGCTGCGTACTCAATGCGGAACCAGACGGACTAAGCAGCATTAGGGTCGGCGAAAAAGGCACGTTGCGGATGGCGTTTAATGTGGAGTGTGTTGGAAGACATGGTGCCTACCTAAACAAATCGGAGGGTGCCATCAGGATTGCTGCCAGGCTCATTGCGAGGCTGGTGGACCTCGAACAGCTCCCCGTAGCCATGGATCCAGAACTAAAGGAGTATCTGCTTCGTCCAGACGTTAGTAAGGTGGCTTACAGTATCATGGGTCCTGGAGCTGCAGATCTCATGCTTCGGCCATCAGTCAACGTTGGTACCATCCAGGGCGGAACCAAGGTCAATATGATACCTTCTTCTTGCACGTTCGAGGTCGACATTCGACTTCCCACCGGGTTAGTTGCAGAGGATGTGCTCTCACACATCGACTCCATACTCAAGAACTTTCCAGGCGTGACATATGAAGTCCAGCAAGCGGCCACGAATCGAGCAGCAGCTAGTCCTCTTGACCATGAAATTGTTCGCCTACTCCAGAGCAACGTCGCAGATAATGGCTCGACCAAACCGCTACCCATATTCTCCCTCGGTGCAACTGACTGCAAGCACTTTCGTTACTGCGGCATGCCTGCATATACCTATGGGCCGAGTCCAGAGACAATGGCCGAGAAAGACGAGAAAGTTGGAGTGCAAGGATTTCTGGACACGGTGAAAGTGCATACACTTACTGCGTGGGACTATCTCCACTGAGGATTGTATCTTGAGCAACTACCAACCTAGTGTTCAGAGCCATGATGGTGTCGCCAGCGACGGAGAGCTTCTTTCCCGCTCAAACGTGAAGCTTTCTCGTCGCACTCGTGACAACTCTTATTACGAGCCGTGATTGTGCAGTTGTCTTGGTACGGTTATCGTCCATCGTCATTTGGTGCTTCATGGAGCCGTGGGTGTGGTTCAGAACGTCATCTGGTAACGCACACGTGCCGGTACCAGCATTCCGCAAGCTGTGTAGAACGTGGAACGAATCTCCTCGTCGTCATTTTGGCCAGGAAATGTTCCATCATGATGTTACATCCGCAGCCGCTGCACGATGATTGGGTCTTGCTGTCGAGGGGTGTGAGCAGGGATCCAAGTGCAAGGATGAATGCAGGGGAATCGGGGCCATAACGCCTCTTGCGTCTTCTGTCCAACCACTGACAACGACATGTCTTGGCGAGATTGAGCGGTCAGCGGCTTGAAGACGACCGGAGTTGATGACAGGGTCCATTGTGTGAGCACGGACGATTGATCGTGATTTGGAGATGGAGATGAAGAGAAGGCGTGCTTTGGTAGAAGTACGTTCATAATGCCTCCGTATGTGAGCGCGTGCTACCGTGCCGATAGTATACATCTCGAGTAAACGCTTCTACGAGCGTCTACTACCCATCTAGTCCTCAGGCAGTAGTCGTACATAGTCATACAAGTGGCATCCGCATGTCTGCAGTCCAAATCCCAGCACCTCAAAACGCCTCGCAAGTTCCCGGGGTATCAAATGAAGCGTAACGATTGACTTCGAATATGGTCCAATGCGCCAAGGTTCCAGCACGCGACCTGCCTCACGCGTGCAAACCAACAGACGGGTGATGTGTATGTGCTAGATTGCTGCATCTAGTCGTCGTCGTCAGGAGATGGGTGGTCGTAACCCTCTCCCTTGTGGACTTTGCGATGGCGTCTGAGGTTGGAGACGACCGAGAAGTGGCGACCGCAGTTTTCGACCTCACATGCAAAAGCTATTCAAACGTCAGCGATTGATCATATGAGCTTCTCAGGTAGGGACGTACGCTTCTCGCCTGTGTGGCTGTACATATGTGTCTGTAGCGAGCTTGGGCGCGTGAAGCGCTTATCGCAGATCTTGCACTTGTGCTTCTTCTGCGAGCTCGACGAAACCTTCGAGCTGAATTGGCCCATCATCGACGATGGCGCGGGTGGCATTGTACCTCCCACAAGACCATTAGGTCTAGGAAGCGTGCGTGGGTTCGGAATATCCATTTCGCTCGCAGAGCTGTAGTCGCCTACGGAAGCCTCACTCACGGAGCTGTTGTAGTACGACGGGTAGGTGCTTGCTGATGAGATGGACGAGTGCGCGGAGTGCGTCGAAGGAAATCCATACGAATCGGTGGAGCTCCGGCTGGCGTTCGAGTTGCCGTAAATGTTTCGCGGAGTGATATCGGACTGGCTCATGGCCACCATTCCGCGACTTGCATCAAGGGCGTCGCTCCAGCTCTGTCGCTCGGCTTCTGACGCGGTATTCAGTCTGCTGTTGATGTCAATGAGTGAATTCTGGGACACCGTTTGTGCCTGGTTTGGATCGTCCATGAGCATGGAGGATGCTACTGACGGATGCGATGTTCGGCGATCAGCCTGGTAGCCGTAGGGTGCAGAGGAGTATTGAGGTGCAGACGTTGATGCGTAGGTGTTGGCAGACGGCGCAGTGGATGTGTAAGATGCGCCATATGACCTTGAAGTGGCCATGCCATCTTGCGAGACCTGTAAGTTGGACTGATTGAAGAGGGCTGGGTCCATGGGAAGAATACCTGATGCCAGAGTTGGCGCGGCCATTGGTGCGGTACTGTACGCAGACGACACGTTGGTCGCGGGCGCGGCATATCGATGGGAGTCGGGGACTGATGTTGATGGCATTGATGTTGCGTACATGTGACTCTGGTTGGTGGGCGCGCCCGAGACCCAAGGGTTCGTGAAATGCGGAGCTGTCTGGTATCTCATGGCCTCGTAGCTCATGGGCTTAGCTTCGTAGCTCATAGGCTGGAAGTGGCCATGTTGGCGACTGTCGACTGCCATTGCCATCGTGTATAAAGTGATCAGATGAAGTGTTGTGTGGTAATGCTGTGAACCATTGAACGACCACGCGTGGAGAGATCAACAATAGTTGGAGCTCGAAAACGTGGGGATGATCGCTCTCAGAGATGAGCGGGATCAGCGTGCTTAAGTGCTTGCTTCCCTTGAGCTTGGAAAATTTCCGAATAGCAGCGGGGCTGTGATACCAAGGTGCGGAGGGCCGATCTCTCGAGTCGCTGGGTTTGGGACAGAGTGAACCGGTCCTAATGGTCGGAACGGAGACCCCTATGCAACTAACTCGTCGGGTCTTCAGCCGTAGGTGTAAACGGCAGGTGCTTGGAGTCGTCTAACGCAGGGCCGTTCGGCAGTGCCTTTGGTGTGTAGTGTCGAAACCAACTGATTAAGGGTCGGGTCTCAACAGAGCAATGATAATCGGTGCGTGAGATGGCTGTGCAGCGGTTCGTAGGCCCAAGGATAGAGTTGTTGTTCTCAGTGGACGGGAGTTGACAATCAGTGGATCCGCGTGAAGATCTTTGATGACAGGAGCGTTTGAGGAACGCTGTGTGGTGATATAGAGCGAGGGCTCTGCGACACAATAGACGTCACTGCCGCAGGGTCCATGATATAAAAGCGGGTCTCGGCGTATTTGGCGTTCGGAGGTGCTGCTTCAGATGTGGAGGCAGATTTGGTCGTTCGCTAGCTCATCATCACTCGGCATCCTCTCACTTTCCAGCCATTCAAGCCGTTTTGCTTATTCCCTGTCTCAAAACATCGTAAGTGGCCCCGCCTTTACCAAAACTCGAGCGTACCAGGCGAATCAGTGAGCTCGTTCGCACGCGATGGACACCTCTTCTCCTCATCTTCGAAGGTGCAGTACCCGACGAGCCCACAGAACACGTGCCCTGCGACACGCAGGCGAACACGAACACCCTCCTCTATGAACGGAGTTGACCACTTACGCTATCGTCGATAAATAATTACAGCAACCGTTGCGATAGTCAACGGCGATATTTTTGGCAAAGTTCTGGTCGATATGTCTCAGGTTCATCTGCTTTGCGAACGCTACCTGTGATGAGCACAACGGCTTTCATGAGCAAGACGAAGAAGCATTTGCACTGCCTCCGCCAGATCATGGGGAACAATTTCGACGTCCAACCCTACAGGTTCTGCGGGAGTCTGTGTTGCGGTCACTAAGTCTCTAGTGCACAAATGTCGAGATGACTTTCACCTAGCTTGTCGGCCCCTCGCTCGGAAACAGCAAATCCGATAACGTCAGGTTCGCCTTCAATTTCTTGAAAAGTCACTCTCAAGCCCTCTCAACCGCCAGACAAATCAAGAAACCTGGGCGGGGTCGTTGATGTGATGAATGATGCTTGCGCCCATGTCCTCACGATGGTCGGATTGTGAGCCCGTCAGCCCTCATGCAGGGAAGCAGCCTGATGAGAGGGGGGGCGTTTTTCGGGCGTACGCCAAGTTCGGTGCCGGCACATCACTCCGATTTGGAGCGCCACTCAAGCCATGGCTTGATTATGCATAGCTCTAGCTTGGAGTTTGAAGCTTCAATGGACTTTTTGGAGAACGCAACAGCGAACGAGCGCTTTGAGCGCAGACCGACTTTCACCCGTGTTCGACAACTCCGGAACTACTGCCTGTTTAGTGCTTTCACCGATACCCTGACTCGACTGTCCTTGGCTATCTCTGGTTGTCGGTCTGCTGATGATTCTGCCCCTCGACTGCTGTCAACTCTCCTGCCTGGGGTATCGTGATTCGATGGAAGTCGCGCTCACAAGGTGCATGCCTCGGATGCTGTCCGTGTTGGTCGAAGTGCAAGATCTTGCATTTCCGGTATCCAGTTCAGTACGAGGAATTCGCTCCTACAAATGAATGTATGATATCGCTTTGCGGAGGCCATCCACAGATCAGAACCAAACGTCAATCATTTTCCTTCGAAGGCCATTCCCGCACGTGGGGTGGTAGAGCCGTTGATCGCCGTCAAGAAGATCGTCTGCTGCAGATCAATGTTATTTTGACGACAGCAATCCTGCGTACTACACGCTGTGACCATGTGCGAGAGCGTGAGCGTGGTGGACTACTGCTCTCCTCGCAGGACAAAAGGTGACCGGCTCGTCGACCAAATGCTGACCTACAGCACATAGCTCTTGAAGTCTGAACTTGAAGTCTGAGGAAATGGGCTCTCTCCCCGTTGTATGGCAAGACAGCGATGCCTAGGAGCCCGAACCTTGAGCAAGTACGATGTTATGTGCAATGGAGTGGCTAACCGTGATGCCCGACGGACGTTGTTTGGATCCCCAAAAGCTGGTCGGTCGAAATTACTGATCTAAGACTTATCAAAGGCCGACCAGACATGTTTTCCAACGTACGGAGCACCCACTGCCAGCACAGACTACACATCCGCCATATCTTCTGACAGCATGAGCTCTACCTTCCGCTTCTTCGAGATGGCCTCCCCATTAACATTGTCTCGACCTACGCCGGGCGCGGTGTGCTCATCAGCTCCAGCAATATCTTCTGGACCCATACGCTCTAGCTTCCGCTTGTTCGACACTGCTTCTCCATTATGATCAGGTCCGCCTCCCGCGACCGCAGTGTGGTCATCGGCGCCAGTAATAGCCTCTTTCTCGATCATACGACTTGCTTCAGGCTTCACGACATGTCCCCCTTTCACGACTGGGAAAGCAGCAAGGAGTGTGTTATCGACGGGACCCCACCAGTCTGCGAACTTCGCATACCATTCGACAGTGGCGGCCAGACCATCGTCGAACGACGTGCGCTGAGTCCATCCCAGCTTCCGCAATTTTTCACCATCCACAGCATATCTTCGGTCATTGAACGGACGGTCGCGGGTCAGCTGGATCCAGGAGTCCGTGTCGTTGATTCCAAACATGCTTAGAAGCTTCGTGGCCAGCTCGAAGTTCGACACTTCATCACGCGAGTCGACGTTGTATACCTCGCCCAACCTGCCTTTGTGCAGAATCGTATCGAATGCATCCGCAGCGTCGCCGGCGTACAGGTATCGTCTGGTGTGCTTGCCGTCTCCGTGGAGGAATAATGGCATCCTCCGCATAGTGGCATTCGTGAATTTTGGTATGATCTCTGGTCACCATAAGTATTCTTCTGAAGCTCCTTGACCTTTCAAAACTCACTTTCCGGATACTACGATCGGTCAGTCCATCTGTTCAACTCACGACCTGACACTGCTTACCTGATGCGGTCCGTAGATGTTGTTCAGACGAATGATCACAGTTGGTAACTTGAAGCTCTTCGCATATGCTGTGACCATCATCTCTGCAGCGGCTTTCGTTGCAGCATAAGGGTTTGTTGGCTCTAACAAGCTGTGCTCCTTCAGATCCCCTTGTCCCGTTTTCACTTCGCCATAGACCTGATAAAGGTGAGCTTTCGCATGCCTCCGATAGAGATAAGCTAACCTCATCAGTAGAGATGTGATAAAAGCGTTTCACAGTGCCGACATCCTTCGCACTTTCCAGTAGCACATGTGTTCCTAGCACATTATTCTTGGTGAAGCTCTTCGAGTTGCCAAAGCTGAGGTCCACATGTGTATGAGCTGCCAGATGGAAGATGGTGTCGATTCGGTATCGCTTCAGGCAATCGACGACATCCTCGTCGTTCGTTACATCGCCGTGGACGAAATGGAAATTCGGACGACTTTCCAGCATGCGAGCATTGTGACGAGAACTGCAATAGTCGAGCTTGTCGAACGACACCACCGTGTACGCTTGAGGATACTTTGTGACGAGGTGGCGGACTAGCCACGAAGCAACGAAGCCTTCGCCGCCTGTGACAAGGATATTGCGGACATCTGGCAATGGCTCGAACGAGACTTGGCCAGTCAGCATCGGTGCCTCGCGCCAAAGTCCATCGTCGGCAAAAAATCTGGACTCCAGGCTCGGTGACCCTGGCTTAGCTGTTAGCTGGGGGATCTCGATATCGTGATAGAGGACACCACCTGTTGTGTTCCAGACCGCGCTCTCGGCTCCCATGATGGGTAGATGGGCAATCTGGTCTGCGTGCGTATTCCATTGTTGGAAGAGCGTGAATGTTAAGAGGACTTTCCAGAGGTTCGCAAGGGATTCGTGGAGCTCACATTGGAATGCACGGCGAAATGTTCGAGCACCACCTTTCCTCATAACCTGGAAGAACATCTTCAACCAGCAACGCAATGGCGACTACGGAGACACTTTCGAAGGAAGCGTTTGAGGAAGACGACGAGCATTATGTCGACGCTGAGGAGAAAGGGTTGCTCTCAGAGGAGCCACCCATGGCTACACCAAAACTGGATCGAACTGGACTGAGTTCAAAATTCTGGCTCAGTGCTGGTGTTAACACGGCTTCTACGGCTGCCATTGTGAGTCGGTGCAACTCCATCACTAGACAGCTTACTTACCGTGCTACCAGATCTTCGTAAACAAACGCATCTTCGAGACTCATTCACTCCGCCACGCCCAAGTCACATTCGCCGCCTTCCACTTCTCCGTCACGGCCACCCTCCTCTATGTCGTCTCTCGGCCAAGCATCGGACTCTTCCAAAGCAAGAGAGTCAACATTCTACACATCATGCCACTGGCCCTGGGCATGATCTTCAACGTCGTACTGCCAAATGCCTCCCTTGCTTACTCAAGCATCCAATTCTACCAGATAATGCGGGTCTTGGTCACGCCTTGCGTTTGTGCGCTCAACTTTCTGGTGCTGAGGGTAGCTACGCCGAGGATGGCGGTTGCGACACTGGTCCTGGTGTGCGTTGGAGTGGGCTTCATGAGCTACTTCGACACCAAGCCATTTGGAGGCGCGCAGGCAAAGGGGACAACACCGTTGGGTGTCGTCTTTGCTTTTGCGGGTGTGATGGCTACGGCTGTATACACGGTCTGGATCAAGAAGTACCACGCAGTGCTAGACTGCACAAGCATGCAGTTACTGCTGAACCAGGCGCCGGTAAGCGTGCTGGCTATGCTCTACATCATCCCTTTCTCCGACGATATCACGGTGTGGCATGATGTTGAATGGTCGACAGTCTTGTTGATACTGCTGGTGAGTTGCCGCAATCTCGCATACAGCGGTATAGATGTGCTGATATTTGACAGAGCGGTGGCTTGGCTTGTCTGATCACGGTCACCCAATTCGTCATCATTCACGAAGCCGGGCCGGTGAGTAGCACAGTAGTCGGCCACTTCAAGACCTGCCTGGTCATATTGTTGAGTTGGGTATTCGGCAGTAAGACCTTCAGAGGTGGAAGTGTTGTGGGCATAGCTCTAGCGTTGGGAGGAATTACATCGTACGTCCTCCCCTCCCTCCCATGCAGAGCTTTTGCTGACCGCCGAGCAGATACTCGGCAGTAATGCACAAGCTGTCCAAGAAATGATGCAGGGAGAGGACTGTAATACACAATGAATACCTTGCTTGAATCAGAAATGCCCACTCCCCCCTTGCTTCGAGAGCTCGCATAGGAGAAAAGAGTCTTACCTTCAATCCTCGATCTTGAAACTCTCATACCTTCACACTACCACCGTGACCGCCATCGCCAACGCATACTAGCCCATCATGATGTCCGCCGACGCCTCCAGCAACCTCCGCTACCTCATCTGGGGCGAAGGAGGATGGATCGCCGACCAGCTCAAAAACCTCATGCTGAAGCAAGGCAAAGACGTCCACTCCACGGCCGTGCGAATGCAGAACATCGACGAAGTCCGCAAAATCCTCGACGAGATCAAGCCCGACCGCGTGATCATCTGCGCCGGCAAGACCGGTCGGCCAAACGTCGATTGGTGCGAAGACCACAAGATGGACACGATCGAGAGCAACGTACTGGGAACCTTGATGCTAGCCGGAGAGTGTGCGAACAGGAAGATCCATACCATCGTGTTGGCTACGGGCTGTTAGTAGACCTTCCTCGCCGATTCAGATAGAGATTAGTAGCTTACTGATGGGTGCCGATATCAGGCATATACCGCTCAGAATACTCAGCCGATCGCACCAAGATCCTCAGCCGGCCATTCAAGGAGACGGATCCAGCGAATTTCAACGGCAGCTTTTACTCCGAAACCAAGGCCTACGTAGAGGGTATGCTCCGCCACTACGAAGGCGTCCTGGTTCTCCGCCTCCGCATGCCCGTCTCCGACGACCTGCACCCCCGCTCCTTCGTCACAAAGATCAAATCCTACGCCCGCGTCGTCAACGTGCCCAACTCCCACTCCATCCTGCACGACCTCCTGCCCCTGATCCCGATATTTGCGGAACACAAGGAGACGGGAGTCTTGAACTTCACGAACCCGGGCGCGGCGAGCCATAACGAGGTTCTGGAGTTATACGCGGAGATTGTAGAGCCGGGGTTTACGTGGGAGAATTTCACGTTGGAGGAGCAGGCGAAGGTTATTAAGGCTGATAGGAGTAATTGCGAACTGGACTGTGGGAAGTTGTTGGGGTTGGTGGAGGGGTATCGGGAGGAGGGGTACGAGGTGGAGGTGCCGGAGATTCATGAGGCGTATAGGAGGTGCTTTGCTAGGATGAAGGCGGGGGAGCAGTCGAGGGCGGGGGCTGGGGTAGTGTGAGAGTAGGAGAGGGATGGGTAGTTGGTGGACTCCGCTTAGCGTGTGGTTTTCTTCGCTACTGTATTATGATGTCTTCACTCTTCGTTTTCTGCAGGTTCGTCGTGGTCAGCAGCTTCGTCCTGGTTCACCCTTTTCCGTAGGTTCGCGATCCCGCAAAGCAGACTATCCAGGTCCTTCTCGTCGGTCACGTCCGATGAGGTGCTGTTTGCAGTCTTGATAGCAGCTTGCATGGTATCCTCACCGACGCTGCCCACTGAAAGAACATCGCACTCGCCTCGGGTAATGTGTAGCTTGCACGCCCTGAGCCGCTCATGGCTTTTACTCCGGGTGTCAAAGGACAAGAGTATCGTCGTACCCGTTGCCGTAACATCCAAAACCGGGTGATCGAATGGCTCGAAGCTCCACTTCGGCGTCCGGCCAGGTAGAGCATTGCGGAGCTCGGCGATAGGACAGTAAGCCAATACGGGCACTCGCTCGCATGCCACGACAACCACACCTTCGGGCCTACCGTCCAGATCCCCTGGTACAAGCCAGATGCCAGACACGGCGGTGGCAGGAAGAGCTTCAGCCTGGGTCACTCCTCCCTGAACTAGCGCTTTCCGCGTATCCTCGCCGAAAGACTCGAACTTCCACCTCAAGCTGAAGTTCGGCCAGTCCCAGACACCCAGCCACTCGTCACCACCTCCACTTACCAGCAGGTCCGCTCCTGGAATGGCACATACCTTGCTCACGAATTGCGTGTGGCCAAGGCAGTAACCTTCGATGATGTGGGATTGCGGCGGCCCTCTCGAAACGCGAATGTGCTCGTCTCGATCTGCGGTGATGATGTAGCCTCTCTGCTTGCCATCAACTTCACGTGTCGCGTATGTCAGATCGGTGAGCACGGAGACATGGCCGAGTAGAAGCTTATGCTCGAACGCTAGTGGCTGTTTTGTTTTCGTCGTTAGGTTCTTCTGCTTCATTTGAGCTTCCAAGGACTTGAGGTTCCGCTTCGAGTGGACTGTCTGCGTGGTTGCTTGCGGTTTGAACGGTTTGCTCTTCTCCTCCGGTGGCTGGGATCCGTCAGACTTCGGTTGGTGTGTGCTTGACTCGGGCTTGGGCAGAAGAGGCAGACTGTAGACATCCCCGAACTTGTCGCCACACAGGATTGTCGAGTTGTCCGGCAAGACTTGGACGGCACATGGTCGCTTTGGCATGACACGTTGGCTTAGCTCATCGAGTTTGCCATCATCGTGTATCTCAAAGACACGAACGCACTTATCGTCCGTTACGGCTACTGCGTGGCGGTTGTCAGGTGATGCTGTGAGTTTGATGATTTTTGAGAGGCTCGTGGCCGACGACGTCGCGGTCTTCTGTTTCTTTGCTGGTCGCTCTTCGGCATCGTCTTCAAGCTTTCCTGGTCCGGGGATTTCGGTCCTTAGGCCAGTGTCCTCGCTACCTGGTGCTGTCCAAGTCGACACTACTTCACCGGTGCTCAAGGATGTTGAAGACAGCTTCGGTCCGCAGGCCGACAGTAGATATGGTGTGTCGATGCGGTGCACGACCTCGATGCATTGGAATGGATGGTCCATCTTCGACCCAACATCCAAACGTATGTAGGAGTCGATGTTGTTGCAGAAGTCTTTGATTGACCAATGAGAGCAATAGATGGAGGAAGATCGAATGGTCTTATCTCCGCCAAACGCCGCTCTACAACGACATGAATTTGTGCCAAGGCCATCGTATATCTTCCAATTCGATTGTTGCAGGCTTCAAAGGTCGCGCATATGAAGTACACTGTTCGGCGATTCCAGTGATGCACAGTTTGTTATAGTTGAGGCAGTATTGCGTGTGGCATCAGCTGAAAGAGTCAAATGGAAGCGCATAGTCGTTCGAAGAAGACGGGAGCACCCGTTTCATGCAGACTGACGGCGGCCAACGATTCCGTGAAGGCGATGCTGCATGCAAAACTTCTGTTCGTAAGGCTGCCTTCTCCGCCAACCACACCCCTTCACCTCCCTCTCTCCGCCATATCACACGACAATTTCAAGCGGACCTCGTCAGGACTTCAGCGACATCGACTGAAAAAGTTTGCTGCTCGCCGGTGAGTGACGTGCGCTTTCCCGATCATGCTTAGATAACAGCTACCGCTCCCGTACATTCTACCATATTCTGCAGAGTGGCCCGGCTGACAGCTGCAGGTGAAGATTGCCACAAACTCAAGAGCAAACTCCCCTCGACCCATTCAAGACTCGTGGCACCTACCTTACCACTCTCGTTCGGTAACACGACCTCCGGTATAGCATCTTCTAAGCCTCCTCGATTCCAGAGTAACCGCAACAATGGTGAAAGACAGCAAGTTCTACGACATCCTCGGCGTCTCCCCAGACGCCACCGATGCACAACTCAAGACCGCCTACAAGAAGGGTGCGCTGAAGCACCACCCCGACAAGAACGCACACAACCCGGAAGCGGAGAACAAATTCAAAGAGATCTCACAAGCATACGAGTGCCTAGCGGATCCTCAAAAGCGCCAGCTATATGATCAGTATGGCGAGGAGGGTCTCGAGCAAGGCGGCATGGGTGCTGGTGGCATGAACGCTGAGGACCTCTTCTCGCAGTTCTTCGGCGGCGGTGGTATGGGAGGTATGGGTGGCTTCGGCGGCATGTTTGGCGGCGGCGGCATGCGGGAGCAAGGCCCAAAGAAGGCAAGGACGATCCATCATGTGCATAAGGTGTCGCTTGAGGACATCTACCGCGGCAAGGTCTCGAAGCTGGCGCTGCAGAAGAGCATCATCTGCCCGAAGTGCGAGGGTCGTGGAGGCAAGGAGGGCGCGGTCAAGACGTGCGCTGGCTGCCAAGGTCAGGGCATGAAGACTATGATGCGCCAGATGGGCCCCATGATTCAGCGGTTCCAGACCGTGTGCCCCGACTGCAACGGCGAGGGCGAGACCGTTCGCGAGAAGGACAAGTGCAAGCAGTGCAACGCCAAGAAGACGATCATCGAGCGGAAAGTGCTTCACGTGCACGTCGACCGTGGTGTGCAGAGCGGAACGAAACTCGACTTCAGAGGCGAAGGCGACCAGATGCCGGGAGTCCAGCCAGGTGATGTGCAGTTCGAGATCGAGCAGAAGCCACATGAGAGGTTCCAGCGCAAGGGCGACGATCTATTTTACCACGCCGAGGTCGATCTTCTGACAGCACTGGCTGGTGGCGCGCTCTACATCGAGCATCTCGACGAGAGGTGGTTGACAGTCGATATTATGCCTGGCGAGGTCATCGCACCTGGTGAGCTATCTCTATCCACATTCACATCTCCACACACTCGCTAACAGCTCCCCAGGCGAGATCAAAGTGATCCGCGGCCAAGGCATGCCCTCCTACCGCCACCACGACTTCGGCAACATGTACGTCCGATTCGACGTCAAGTTCCCCGAGTCCATCACCGGTCCAAACGGTGAAGACGGCTATCCCACTTCTATGACCGAGCAGCAAATCAAGGCTCTGGAGAGCGTACTGGCACCACGAAAGCCACAGACGATCCCACCACCCGATGCCATGACTGAGGACTACTCGCTCGAGAAGGTCGATCCCGCGGCAGAAGGCCAGCGAGCAACGAAGGTGGACGATGAGGACGATGAGATGGGCGGCGGTGAGCGTGTGCAGTGCGCAAGCCAGTAAGAGCAAGAAGAGTGGAAGATGAAGTGGAGGCCAACCATAATCGAATATTTCGCGCTGGAGCTGGAACTGGCCCTGCTTCATGGCAGTGGCACTCCCACTCAGAAGGTGTGCATGCGCGACTTAGAGCATCGATAGAGCATCGTGCGCCTGCACGGTTTCATGAGCATGGCTGGGTGGGAATGCGGAGTCTGGCGAAGCGAGCCTGCATCTTCGGCGGGCTACTCTGCTTGTTGAGCTACTTGATTACGTGCTACTAGATTCGATCAAGCGTATATCCTGCAAACTTCTCAATTCTCCTGCGAGTGCGACCTGTTCCCGTAAAGACTATACCCGCTGTGTTTCTAACATTACCCGCAACTTCCTCATTCGGCAAGCCCGGCCACACCACTAAATGAATCGACTATGACTCCGTCAAATATCTTCAAACTTGCATACGCGAATGTAAAGAAATAGAACGGTAACAACATATCATTCAATGGCATCTCCTACCCGCAATATACGTTCCTATCCTCTCAATGCATCCACCTCTCAAGAAACTATCAGCCATGCTCTCCGGATTTTGAGGCCTCATATTCCTATTTCATTACCATTGTACCGTCGTCTCCAGGCTGGCCGCTTCTTTGACGCTTCAGTTCTACTCACGAACTTGGATCTCGGTTCTCACTCGAATGGAGAAACTTCTACGTCAAACAACACTATCGTCAAGGACCATGATCGAAATAGCGATGAGCCCTACCTCCTCGCCTTCGTCGACCGCTCATGTCGTCCAGAAACGGAAGTCTACCTCTTCGCTTCCTGGGAAGTCGACAGCTCTCCGCCTATCACAGAACAGCAAGACACGATCGATAGCCTTATTCACAATCTAGTCAAATCAATTCGAAATCTCAGCCTCCCAAAATCCATCCACCCCCCCTCTGCCACCAGCGAGACCAACAGCACCACCGACCACCTCGGCCACTCCCGCGCAGACTACGGCGGCCACGCCGCAAACCCAGACATAATGCTCTGGGGCGCCATCCACGCCCTCACAGTTCCAATCCTCACACGACTAAACTACATCTCCCCAGCCTTCAAAACAAGCCTCGTACCGAACCACAGCTTCATCTGGGACGTCTCCACCCTGCCCCTTTTGCACGAGCAAGATCTACCCCCTGGCCTGAGCTGGGGAAGTCTGACGCCTGAGCACTTCGCTCTCGTGCGGTCGCGGACACAGATACCGCGACAAGACCGCACGCTATCTGTCCTCCCGAACCTCGCTATCTTTGAGGAAGCGACCGGGGAGCCGGTGGGATGGGCATTCGTGGGGCTGGACGGGAGTTTAACGACGTTGCATACAGAAGCAGCATGGCGAGGCAAGGGGCTAGCGAAGATGCTGACGACGAAGTTGTTCAAGGAGCAGATGGACAAGTTTTGGGAGGAAGGGGTGGCGAGGCTAGCGCATGGGTATGTGATAGACGGGAATAAGGAGAGTGAGGGCATGTGTACGAGCTTGGGAGGAGTGTCGGGGTGGCAGGTTTACTGGTTGAGGGTGGATTTGGGTGGGGTGAGGTGATTTGTTTTGAAAACTGTCTAGAAAAAGGGTCAGCTGCTGGTCGGACTTTAGATATAGACGTAAAGCTGTAGATTCGCTCAGGAAGGTCATCTAAAAATTAGAATGTGTTGCTTTTGTGGTCCTCACAAAGGATCGGAGTTAAAATGTTATAATCATATGAGTGGGTGGAAGTGTAGAAAAGGTTAGGCACGTACCATAGACCATTTCTTGGCGTTCCGGGGGTTTGTGACAGTGACAATGCTGAGGTCGAGGAGCACAAGATATGGCATTAGCGAGCCTGCCTACGCTGGAACGCTCTGCCGAAATCCACACCACGCTTAGTCGAAAAGACCGAAGCCCATGTCCTCATCCGACGCCTCCTCTTCCTCCTCCTTCTCGGCCTCCTTCTCCGGCGCAGCGGCAGCCTCAGTGTCTCCACCAGCCGCAGCACCAGCAGCAGGTGCAGACGAAGCGTAGGCATCAGGGTTGGCGACGCGGTCCTTCAGCTCGTGAATCGCATCCCACTCGTACTCAGTCTCGAGCGCGACAGAGATCATGTTCTTGTAGCTGTTGACCATGCTGTGCATCACACTGGGGAGCGTTGGGAAGTTGATCGCAAGCGAGATGGTGGTGATTGTGGCGACGGCGGAGGCGAACGCCTTGAGCAGCTGGGACTCCTCAATGTCCAGCACACTGGTCTCGAAGGTCTGGCCTTGGTCGTAGATCTGGGAGATACCCATACCGTAGGTGAAGGGCGAAATGTTGAGCATGTTCAGGAGGGTGGCTTCGGACGCACCGACCTTGCTGCCGGCCTGGACGAGCTTCAGATCGGACGTGATTTCGATGGTACCACGTGCAATCTTGGTTGGGACACCGAGAGCCTGGAAGAAAGAGGTCTTGCCGGGCTCCATACCGGTGTTGCCGGCTGGGATGAATACATCGAGGGGAGCGACGGCGCCGGCACGAGCTGGAGCGGCGACGCGGTTGGCGAGGATCTTGTCGCGTGTCTGCTTCAGGTCGGCGTTGGTAAAGACGAAGCCGACGTTGCCCTTGACGTGTGGAAGGAGGCGCTCGTACTCGGGGTTATCGTTAATAAACCCCTTGAGTGCGCGACGGACCTGGTGTACATTCATTAGCCAGTATCCTTCACTTCCCCCCATGTCTGTATATCTCATACCATCGTGTTCTTGCCCATCAACACCACGCCGGTCTCGCGCATGGACTGGCGGATCTCGTGCATCTGCTGGGAGGAGACATTGTCGACTGTGACGATGAAGATGCTGTTGTACTCGTCGAGGAGGCCCTTGAGCTTGTCGAAGTAGCCGGCCTTGGTTGCGGTTTTGCCCCCCATAGCGTCTAGCGGTATAGGGTCCTTTGATGTGGTTTAAGGCTGACAGGTGGTTGGTTTGGTGTCGTGAAGTTGCTGTGATGCGGTTGCTGAAGTTCGAGGTCGATTTTTGGCGGCTTGGTGTGGGCGGAAAGTTTGCCGAGCATCAAAGTCTTGGCAGTAACTTCGAATCGAGCAACGTGAGGCTCCTGCTTCACATATCGCACACGCTCAAGTTCCAGAAAATGACTGCTGGCGACAAGGAGCCGGTGATCAGGCGCTCCTCGATGATATGAGTGAGTACCGTGCTTAGCTTCAGTAGATTGGCCAGCACTATAGCAGGGCACTCGTCTATTGAGCATGTACAGATAGGAGGACCGATACCGGCACATCTTTCGTAAACCTCATCTCTACTTGCTCTCCTATCACCTTGTAAACACGTTTCTTTCAACAGCAAGAGTGTACCTTCGTATCTTCCAATCGTAGCGAGAGCTAAGAATCCATCGCAATGCCAGTCAGCGCCCTCGACTCCCTCCTCTTCAAGAACCTCTTCGGCACAGAGCAGATCCGGGCCATCTTCGACGACAAAGCCTACATCCAACGATGCATCGACGTGGAAGTAGCACTTGCTCAATCCCAAGCCTCTCTAGGCGTCATACCCGAGGACATTGGAAACCAGATCGCCACAGCTTGCAGCAACATCTCGCTAGACTATGACCGCCTCTCCAATGAGACAGAAATCGTCGGCTACCCCATCCTCCCCCTAATCCGCCAACTCTCCTCCGCCTGCGGAGACGAAGCAGGCGGATACGTCCACTGGGGCGCCACAACCCAAGACATCCAGGACACAGCCACCGTCCTCCAAATGTCCTCCGGCCTCACCATCGTCGAAGAAGTCCTCAACAAAGTGATCTCCACCCTCACATCCCTCTCCTCAAAGTACAGAGACACTCCCATGCCCGGCCGTACCCACCTCCAACACGCCCTCCCAGTAACCTTCGGCTACAAAACCGCCGTCTACCTCTCCAGCTTCCAGCGCCACCTCGAGCGGCTCCAACAACTCCGGCTCCGCTGCTTGCTCGTGCAATTTGGCGGTGCAGCAGGCACGTTGGCCTCACTAGACCAAAACACCGACATCGGCCTCCGGGTCCGCAAAAACCTGGCAGAACGTCTCGGTCTCCACGACCCCGTCATCACCTGGCATACAGCGCGAGACGGCGTAGCCGAGATCATCAACTTCCTTGCTCTCATAGGCGGATCTTTGGGAAAGATGGCGATGGACGTCATCCTCATGTCCTCGAACGAGATGAACGAAGTCTCCGAACCCTTCGTCCCTCACCGCGGCGCCAGCTCCACGATGCCGCAGAAGCGGAACCCCATCTCCAGCGAAGTTATCCTCGCCGCCTCAAAACTCCTACGCGCAAACGCGGGCCTATGTCTCGACGCCATGGTAACGGACTTCGAGCGCGCGAGCGGGCCCTGGCATCTCGAATGGGTCGCTGTGCCGGAGTCGTTCGTTCTTGCGGTCGGAGCGTTGAGGCAGGCGGAGTTTGCGTTGGGGGGGATTGTGGTGAATGTGGAGCAGATGCGGGAGAATCTTGATTCGAGTAAGGGGTTGATTGTGGCGGAGGCGGTGATGATGGAGTTGGCGAGGCATACGGGACGGCGGAAAGCGCATGATGTTGTTTATGAGGCTTGTAGGGAGGTGATTGAGAAGGGAAAGGAGGGGACGTTGTTTGACGTGCTGATGCTGAAGGAGGAAGTTACGGGGGTGATTGGAGAGGAGAGGTTGAGGAGTCTTTGTGAGCCTGCGAACTACCTTGGCGCTGCGGCGAGGATGGAAGATGATGTGCTTGCTCTCAGTCATTGAGAACTTCACGTTGTAGCCATGGAGGTGCTCTAAAAGTACCCGACCCTCGTCGATGGACAAAGGAGACCGTAAGGCGACCGGGCCTTCACTCAAGCAGCCATTCCTCCTTCCAAAAGTCGACAATATCGCAACACTCCTGATCTCCCACCAGATCTCGCAGCCGCTTCAGCTTGCTGGTGGCGTTAGCCTCAAAGAACTGACTACTCAAGCCATTGCTCGAGTCGAAAGCGCCACTCATCTGCGACAGCCCGGCCCGTTCAGAAGGAGAGCTCGAGTCTGGGGCGGAATTGACGGTTGTGCACGTCGTAGCCAAATCTCGCAAATCCGTGAACAAATCGGATAGAATGAATGCTGTCTGCTGGGCCATCGGCGGGTTGGCTGTACACAGCTGCAGCAGCTCGAAAGACGTCGCAGCTGGCTTCTGCTGTAGTGGCGGCCGGCTAAGGTGCGCGATATGTCGCTTCAGCAGAGCGGGCAGTTCTTCAAGACTGCTTAGTGGGAGGGTGGTGACATAGGGGATGTCCGAGCGGTGGATCATCTCGGCTTGAAGCTTCGAGTAGGCGTAGACACCTTCCGTCTTTGTGCTGGGATCTTCGGTACCATTGGCGAGATGTTTGGCGGACACGAAGTTTGACGTCTGAGGTGGATGGAGCAGGAAGACGATAGCGACGTCCTCACCGCCGGTCAGAGAAGCGAAGTGAGAGACGCGTTCGAAGGTCTCGGCGAGCTTCGCTTCGCTGACTGCAGATGGTGCGAGCAGAAGGACCCGGAGACGGCGGGAGGGAGTCGTGTTGCCGTTCCTTGGGTTGGGACTGGTGTTGATCGGGATCTCGAGGTCGTGAGTGGCCAAGTTGTTCTCTGGAAGTCGGTCAGTGAACTCGTCTGGAGAATGCTGTTATGGGGACGCACCACGAAGTCCCAAGCTGGATTGTAAACCTTGTATACCGGGCGCGAATGAAGAGCGCCGACGGAGTGATGTCGCGAACATTGTTGCGGGTGGTATCAGAACGGCGGGAGTGAAGTGTCGGTGTCGAAATGGGAGGTGTGGTCAGGATTGAGGTCACGTGCACGATCTCGTCAGACCATATCACCGTTCTCGTGTTGGACGAATTGACTTGATGCGCCTTCGCTATGCTAATGCTAATAATTTAGTGGGGTATCATATCTGTACAATTGAGCGGAGTCGCCAAATACTCGTCACCGCTCCTTCTTCGTAGCCTCTACAGTGTCGACGCGCGCCGGTGCGGGCGCTGTAGCGACTTTGGCATCGCTGCCTCCAGGTTTCTTCTCCGTCTCCTTCGGTCCCGACTCCTTCTTCGCCGCGGAAGGTAGCTTCACAGCCTGTGCAGGCGGAGGCCCAGGCACACTCCCAGGAATCCGCTTCCCACCCGACGCTTCCACCTCGCCAGGAATCCCCTCATCGTCCTCGTCAGGTATATCCGGATCTGTCCTCCTCCACCACCCCGCCGGATTCCACCAGCTTGTCTTCTTCCGTGCCTCCCTCGACGCCTTGATCTTCTCATTCAACGCCTCAAGCTCCGGCAGATGGTGCTCCCTCTGCAGCGTCTCCACTTGTACCTCTAGCGCATCCAATCGCTCCTTAATCTCGTCCCGCCGTTGACTAGAAGTCTTATTACTCACGTACCTCTCCAGCAGCAACAACCCCACCGCCACCAGAAAAATAAACGACTCGGAGAAGAAATTCGCACCCAGCTCTATCGCCCTCGCGTCACTCAGCGGGCGGATCTTGTACTTGGCTTTGTCCTTCTCCTTCTCCTTCTCCTTTTTAGCGTCCTTCTCAGACCCCTTCTCGCCGCGCTCTTTAGCTTCCCGCGCTTGCTGCTCGTCGTACTTCCTCTGCTCCTCCTCGCTGCGAACCGTAGGCGCCTCGGCCTTCTTCTTCTTTTCTTCTGCGGCTCTCTGCTCACGGTCGTGCATTCGTTGCTGGGCCTCTGGGTCGTGGAGCAGGCCGAGCCGGAGGCGCATGTCGATGCGGTGGATCTGCTGGGCGCGGCGGATGGCGAAGCCGCGGAACCAGTCGTGTTCGCGCGCTTGGCGTTTGATGTAGTTCTAGGAGAAATGTTAGCGTGGGACTCGTTGTGTGAATCAGAGAGTGTACCTACGCCAATGGGCTTCGCTGCAGTCCGCACCCCGAGGGAGAGGAGCTTGAAGGTGAGTGACATGGTGGATGTAGTCTATGGCCCGAGGCCTAAGCCTTCAGACCGTTCGTGGGGAGTTCAAGTCATCGTCTACAACTCGTTGTGAACGCTGATCCGACGGAGTCATTCAATGCCCGTATGTCCCCGAAGCTGAAGTTGGAGCGTCGGTCTAGGACTTTGAACGATCGTTGCAGGAGTTTCGTCAACGAAACTTTCTTAACGAGCGGGAAACCGCGGGGGACGCGACGGGGAGGTACAGCAGTACATGCAGTAGTGTTGATTCGTGTCGTCAAATAACAACAGAAGCGTCGCCTACCAATCACCCCTTCCATATAGTTTCTCAGTCTGCGTTCGTCACAACAATCCAAGACACTCGACCTGACCCTCCGGAACCCCGTCTCAGCCATGAACGACTCCCTCGAGCGAATCAGCGCCTGACATCAACAAAATCACCACAAAGTCGTCTCCTGAACGCGCACGTGGGAAGCTGCATACAACTAGCAGGCCCACCCCGTCCGCGCATCTGCAAGTGTCACAAGTAAACATCCGCGCCGTCAACAACGCGCCGTCGATCTCCCACACGACAGAAATGTCTCTCCAAACACCACGCCAACGCCCCGGACTCGCGCGGCCTTCCTACTCGAACGCGGGATCGTCGCCAGCGAACAACGGCAGCAGTACCAACTTCGGCGCGAGCACAGCGGCGAGCCGGAAAGCGAGTTATCAGGCTCTGACGGGCCAACCGTCTCCTGATCCGAGGACACCGGCGGGCAAGATGGGGGATTTGGAGGTTGGGGATTTGGTTAATGTGCCTGGGGAGATGTTTGGGGTGGTCAAGTTTGTGGGGACTGTGAGGGGGAAGAATGGGCTGTTTGTTGGGGTGGAGTTGGATGAGGGTTTTGCTGGCAAGGGGAAGAATAGTGGGGATGTTGATGGGTATGTACTTCAGTGTAGGAGAGGATGAGGAGGGTGTGAAGGTTGTTGCTGACGATGTCGTTGCAGGTTCAAGTACTTCAACACCGTCATACCCGGCGCAGGCATCTTTTTGCCCATCCACCGCGCGACGAAGCAGTACACGGCTACCGCTTCAGTGAACGGCTACGGTACTGGTATCTCGCCCCATACGCCCACCTACAGCACTGTCAACGGCAAGCGCAACCACGGCACTCCGCCCACCCCATCCATCCCAGCGCACAAGTTCTCCCAGACCATTGGCCCAGGCGTACGACCCTCAAGCCCCAACTTCAAGCCCAAACGGCCCTCCCTCCCTCGACCAGAATCGCCCTTCCGCAAACCAGCACCGAATCTCGCGCCCACATCCGCGCGCAACCTCTCCCAAAGCACCCGCGGCACACGACCTGGCATAACACCGAACAAAACACCCAACTTCCGCGCCTCCTCCACAACCCGCACCACATCCACCGCCTCATCGACATCGCACACCCCACGGCCCTACTCCCGCACCGGCTCCCGCCTCGGCCACCGCAGCGGCGCCCTCAACGAGTCCGTCCTCGAAGAAGACCTCACCCCCACAGCCATAACCACAAACTCCCGCACCGCGTCCCAGAGCTCCGTCCCCTCGTTCTCGCAACCCCTGCGCTCGCCCTCGCGACTCGGGAGTGCAGGCGAAAGAGCGAGCCAAGAGGAACTCCAGCGCTTGAGATACCAACTTTCAGAGCGAGATAGGAGGTTAGAAGAACAAGCGGCTAGTCTTGCGGAGATGGAGACGAGTGTTAAAGAGCTCTCCGCTCTCCTACCAGCGGATGGGCAGAGTAGTCCGGGGAAAACGAACTCGACCTCCGACGACGAGGACGACGACGGGTTAGGGCAGTCTCCTGCGCAGCTGAGACAGATGCTTAGGGAGAAGAACGAGAAGATCTCGATGCTGACTGCGGAGTTTGACGCGCATCGCGCTGATTTCAGGAGTACGTTGGATAGTTTGGAGATGGCGAGTACAGAGACCGAACGCGTGTACGAGGAGCAGAAGCACGATCTTCTCGCGCAGTTGGACAGTTTGCAAGAGATCAAAGAGCACAGGGACGATTTCGAAGGCGTGGCCATGCAGCTTAAGCAGTTGGAGGATCTTGTCGCGGAGCTTGAGGAGGGGCTTGAGGAGTCGAGGAGGGGGGAGGCGGAGGCGAGAGGGGAGGTGGAGTTCCTTAGGGGTGAGGTTGAGAGAGGAAGAAGCGAGCTCAAGCGCGAGCGGGATAAGGCTGCCGTGCAGGTTAATGGGGGTGTAGGGACGAGGGAGTTGGAGGCGAAAGACGATGAGATCAGGGGGCTGAAGGCTATCATCCATCGCCTTAGCGAAGGTACTCACGGTGCTGCCTCCGCTGTTGGCGCGGCTAACGGGAGCGTGGGGACCGAGGAGCTGCGCCGTGCGCTTGAGGAGAGTCAGCGAGAGAAAGAGGAGCTAGAGCAAGAAGTGGAATCCCTTCGCCGCGACGTCGCCGCGCGGAACGGGAATGGTAACGGACATACGAGGAACGAAAGCGACCGCACCGCCACCGCCTTCCTCGAGAAGGAGAGAGGAGGTGTGAGCAGGACGAGGAGTGATACTATCAGAGCTCCCGCCAAGCTACCTAGTCGCGCTGCGCCTGTGACCAACGGCGCTGATGCGGCGGCGACGACTTTCTGCGAGATGTGCGCCTCTTCGTCGCATGATACGCTGGATTGCACGCAGTTCCAGACTAGGAGGAACGGCAGTGATGACCGGATCGGCAATGATAGCAACGGCGGCGTGAGTTCGGTCGAGGAGCCGTATAGTCCTGGCAAGGAGAATCAGCAACAGCAAGCGAACGGCAAAGCGGCGCAGGGAGTGGAGGAGGATGAGGAGAAGTGGTGCGCGCTGTGTGAGAAGGATGGGCATTTGGCGTTTGATTGTCCGGAGGAGCAGTATTAGGGCTGCCGTAATGCTCCTTGATGGGGAAGACGATGCGGGTTCGGGTTCGGCAGGTGAGGTGGGTGGTGTATAGAGTACAGGCCGTGGTACTTGGGCTCGATTTGGTCTGAGGAAGGCGTCAGGCGTCGGGTGTGCGCCTCACGCACTACGAACCACGAAGAGCATATTTCCTTGGGTGGTAGCAGGGGCGAGCGATAGAGTCTGTTTGTGTACACAGCGGAGACGGGTGGATGGGGGTAGGCTACGTACGTGTATGCACATAAGCTTTAATGTCTCGTGAGCGTTGACCTGCATTTTTATCCTACCCGTCTTCAAATCCATCTTCGTCCGCCAATCTCACGGAACCAAGGGGCAGGATATGTAGAGTAACGAAAGCTGATGATTGGGCTTTATCTGGCTTGAGGAAGGTGTTGAGTTGTTTGGGGAGAAACGACCTTCGCTAGATACACATCGCAGCTTTGTTGAGCTAGGTATGGATGTCCACGCATCGCAGTCCTGCTCGATCTGCCTACAACCTGCGGGCTGCTCTGCTTCGTACGTGCGATGACGCGCGTCCAGGCCGCGCAGCCAACTAGCCATTTCCAGCCCCCTTAAAACGCCTAAGCACCGGTGCGCTGAATACCATTCCAAAGATTCGATCTCAAATGTGGCTACAAGAAGTCAGGAAGAGCAGCTTGGCGCTGTGTTCCTGTAGTCGTCGTGGGTCGTGTGTCGTATCGTATCGTCATTCTGTTGAAGCGCATTCTACCTCTTCCGGCAGACGGAGCAAGGTGGATCGTAATGGTGGTGTTACACTCGCTGTGTGAGGGTGGCGAGATTGGGCGTCTGGTATCTCATCGTCGTGATCCAGCCTCAAGATCGCCAGGTGTTGCGACACCGACCTCCTCGACCGCTCCGTGCGTGCCGGTGGACGTCTGCGCTCGCCTACCGAACTGTGGCATCCGCACGCTCGGTAGCCGACTTCGCCACCCACTGTTGGCCTGCGCAGAATCTTGTCCTTGGACTGCTGAGAAGTCCTGGGTTTGAGTCGCGCCGTCCTGATACCGCCTACTGCGTGGCGGCGGTGCAGCTGCCCAGGAACCACCCCGCAGCGCGTCTTCCTGCGTGAAGCCTCGCGAACCGCCAAACAGTATTCTCGGCCTGCCGAAGAACCCCACCCTGCCGCCCATTAACACCTGGGGTGGCATCATGGGACCTCGTCGCCCACCAGAACCGTCATCGATCGTGCCGTCCGTCCTCGCCTTGGGGATGTAATAATCCGCTTTGCAGAGCGGACAGCAAGCTCGTCGACCTGTGAGCCACGGATCTACGCATGATGCGTGAAAGGCGTGACCACATGTGAGTCCGCGCACATCGTCGTCGTCTTCGAGTGTGTCGAGACAGATTGCGCATGTGTCACCTGGCGCGGCGAGCATTTCTAGTGGCGCAGCTGTACGGATGGGGTCGTCTTCGTCCTCTTCTTCGTCGATGGTGACGACAGAGGCATTGCGGTTGAGTGGTGGTGGCGAGGATGGTGTTCCGTTTGAGAGAATCGAAGTGTTCGGCGGCGGCGTGGTGGCATCAGGTGCCTTCTCGGTTTCACGATCCGGATCCACGGCACCATTTATCGCATCGGGTGTCGCAGGCCGATCGGTCGTGGTGGCTGCATCGACATGATCCTGCTGTGCAATCTCGAGCGCAGTAGCTGGCCGTTGCGTCTCGCTAGAGTGTTTCGTTCCACCATCGATCGTGCCTGTCTCGCCCATAATACTGCCAGCGCGACTGCCCGCGCGAGTCGCTGGCGCTGTGACCCCACCTGCCGCAGGTAATCCTTCCGCCTCTCGACTTGATCGCCATGTCTTGTACTTCGTCTGTGGGAAGCGCTCATTTACTTCTTCCGGCGACATGAGCTTCTTCTCTCGTCTCCTCCTATGCCGGGGTTGGCCCATTGTCGCGAGGTCAATCTCGCCCGCCTCACCCATCTGTTGTGCACGGCGGGCACGCGCATTGTAGCGGAAGCAGTACTTTACGCCGACGATGATCCTGTGTAGATATGTCAGTATTACATGCTTGTTTCAGCTCGGCGCGGGTGAGGTGAAACACACCATAGATTCGTGAAGACAACACCGAAGCCAAGCGCGACGAAGAACAACAATGGCGAGCTCGTGGGTCCTCCGCCGCCATTGGAGGAGTCGTGGTTGTTGCCGGTGTTGGTATGGGTCGGGCTCGGCGACGCTGTGGTGGTGGTGCTCGACATGGTTGCGGCCTCTAACTGTGCTGATATGGGCCAGCCGGACATCCAGTGTCGGAAGGTGGGATTCACGTGTGATTACCAGACAGTATATGGCAGTGACATGCTAGAGGGTCCAGCATATAGTGCCACTGGTTCCGCGTGCTCCGTGGACGTTAACGAGAACGAATGGTGAAGTCAGCGTGAAGAGCCAAGTGACTCCGGATCGGCCGCTCGCCGGCGAGGTCTTTGGATCCAAGATGGCAGACGAGCCGCGTTGCCCTCGGCCTCCAATAATGCTTCCAAATCAGGTGAGGTGTGGGCGAAAGAGGTGTCATCGAGTCGCATCAAAACCTGGCGAGGATCGGCTGTTTCCTGCCGTCTCCGAAAACGCCACTCTCCATTTTTCACGTGATTGAAACAAGCTTCAATGCCTAATTCACTCGCCCGATCCATGACGTTCCCTTGTCACGACCACACTCAAAGTCAACTTCCTGCCATAACACCTCGAGCACCGGCTTCCATCCAGCCTTTGGCACCGCGAAGTTGTTTGGTTGGCTGATACCTCCTACCGGGATACTGCACGTGCCGGTAGAAAGAACCCTGTACCCAGATACAGTACATGCAGCCCTTTACTATCTACCGGCCCGGTGTTGCGAATGTCCTCACGCGATGGCTTGCCCTGCATGAACTGGAGAAGCAGCCCACAATGTGGTGTCTTACGAGATCGCGGCTGATGTTCTTGCCTCAACATACTACACCTCTGTTCAAGAGGCAGCGAGTATGTTCTACCGCCGCAGAATGGTTGCGACGAGACCAGCGACAAACCGCAAGTTATTGGACCCGTAAGTTATTGGACCCGTATGATGTCGATATTGGTCAGAACTGTGTTTGATCGCTGGTGGCCGAGCAAAGCATACGCGAAAGATGAGTCTGTTGAAAAGCTCGTTGATGTGTGGTTTGTTCAAGAACTCGTCGATCGCGATCTTCAGTATAACTTCTGCTGCGAAAGCGGCATGATTGTGGGAGACATCTAATGCTCAGCCAGCGTGGGGGGCGCAGCCTTCCATGCTTCTCACAGCCTTGTCTTGAACATCACATACTAACAGTACTATCAAACGTCCTTTTACTCCTCAGCATAGCTGCTACAGGTATCTCATGCGGCTGAATTTCCCAGTGTTCGCCGAAGCAGGAGATGCTCACCAGTATCGCTATCCGAACGCAACTTCTTGTGCTGGAAGACAGCTGGGCACCACTCCTACGGTGATCTTTGACTTTATCAGACTTGCTGGACGTACCGTACCTTGAGCAACGGTGTGGTCTCCGGAGAATCGCTCTTTCGTACTGGCTGGGTCACCAGTGGTTACGACACACGACTGCCCGACATGCCTCATCCAATCCTCAGTGCCGTGTTTGCGAAGTACTTCACGCCTGACCTGTACGCCCCTCTAAGCCGGAAACGCAAGCAGATCAGAGTTCTGGACCTATATCCCGCCCAAGAGCCCGAAGATCCTCTGAAAGGGGCGCTCCGCCGTGTGAGATTGCGAGATGAGGAAGTGGGTGCCTACGAAACCATCTCATACGTGTGGGGCGACCCTCACATCAGAGGGTCCATATCGCTCAATAAGCGCCTCCACAGTATACCCCTGACTGCGGCGGAGGCGCTTCGTCGGATGCGCTACACGGATCGGCGGCGCACCCTTTGGATTGATTCAGTATGCATAAACCAAGCCGACATGCTAGAACGCGAGCGACAAGTCGCTATGATGGGTCAAGTTTTCAGCCATGGCCAAGGAAATTTAATTTATCTCGGGGCCGGCAGCGAAGATCTGTACAGAGGCCTTGATGATATCCACAAGATATATGATGAGATGATGGAAGACACCATTGAATTTGAAGACATCGAGGCCACGCGCCTACCCAACAACGACCCCGACCACTCCCTTTTGTCTAGCAATTCCAAGACGTACACCACCTCCAGAATCAGGTGCCTCGACGATTACAGCTATATCGAAGAACTCTTCGACCTTCCGTGGTTCAGGTTAGTGCGTCATTCAAAGACTGCACGTCGGAGAGTCTTGCGTGCACTGACGTGTTTCCAGTCGTGTTTGGGTCATCCAAGAGGCCGCATTAAGCCGCGACAACACATGTATTGTTGGCCCTGCTACAATACCACTTCAAACCCTCTCACGTGCAGCGACGTGGATGGATGTGAAGATCAATCACCCGCCTGGATCGTTAATCGATAGCCAGGGTAAGGTTACCTTGGCACATCATTTTGATTTGATCGAGGGATCTTACGGAAAACGCTGTGAGAACCGCGATATATACCCACCAGCATCGTGGCTCTTGACATTGGTCAAGCAACTCGATTGCTCCGATGACCGGGATCGTGTTTTCAGTATACTTGGTCTTCTCCGCCAGGCGGCGCCACAATGCTTACTGACGCCAAACTATACGAAGCCTGTCCGAGACGTGCTGCGCAACGCTACACTTTATGTGTTGTCGGAAGCAAGCGATTTTGTCTCAAATTTGGGGAAACATCAGCATACGGTCACAACAGGATCTAGAGAGCGAAGCGTTCCTGTCATGGGTTCCAAATTGGCGGACTCGCTGGTCGTCACGGGCTGACCCGGCAAGACTCGAGTTTTTGTTCAACGCAAACGACTCATCCCATCCAAGCTGGAAAAGTGATGCAATTCACGACATAAGTTTCAACCCGGATGTCCTGGAGTTGGTTGGTTTCACTCTCGGTACGGTGAGCGATGGACTCGGAACTGTTTTTGCAGTTGAACAGCACAATGACATCGATAAGTTCGCGATGTGGTTGGAAGGATCCATAGCGCTACTACAGCCTGTAGTCGGTGCTAGGCCAGTAGCGTCGGTGCTTCTGGCCGGGACCAATACCTACAGACAGCCAGTCACGGATGGGGATCTAGAAGGACTTCATGACCTGCAAGCGTTCATACGCACCGAGAACAGCTTCCCACTGTGGCTAAGTGAACCGACTCTTGCTTCTGTGGAGGAAGTAGCAGCTGCTAGGTTTGACCAGCCGCTTATGAATGCATGTTGGAACCGACGGCTGTTTCGTACAGCTTCTGGCTACATTGGAGTGGGACCCAAGGTCATGCGTGACGGGGATGTCGTTGTCATTCTTTATGGGTGCTCGAAACCCTGCATCCTGCGACCTCATATAGATGGCCTCCATCGGATCTTAGGAGAGTGTTATGTTTATGGTGTACGGCGAAGTCATGAGAGAACATCAACGTGGTATCGAGGAGGGCACCTCGGAAGACGAAACATTTAGACTTGTGTGAGGTAGCATGAAAGCGATGGATACAGCGACTTCATCGATCTCCGAGAGTGGCTCCTAAATTGCGGGCGACAAAGGTATCGTTAACGGCACATCATAAACTTCTGGCGATAGAGAACAACCTATTCCGTCCGGGTCGGATGTCTGGTTGAAGCACCAGAGTCTCGAAGGGACAGAGATATTCGCACGAACCGAAACAGCCTTGGTCAGTGGCAACAGGGTAGAGAGGTCTTGAAAACTTGCTCAGATCGTGCTACTTTCAATATTGACTACTCGTATAAACATAAGCACCTCACGGCTGCAACGGCGCAGTAGCAACCCCCAAATACTGATCCCCCTGCCCAAAATACATCAACCACTGCCCCCTAAACTGCACCAACCCCTCACTAAACACCACATTATCCACCTGCCCCTTCGTCTCCTCTGCTGTCAACGGCTGCAACAACGGCGTCTCCACCCTCGCCACCGGTGGCCCTCGCGGCGCATCTTGCATATCGATCAACATCTGCCCGGTATTGTACGACCCTGTCACGTATCCGCCAGGGCCGAGACCGACGCCGTTGTAGATTTTGAGCCATTTGCCATCTCGGGTTTTGACTGGGGGAGCGGCAGATTCCATGAGCGCTTGCTCCCAGACGTTGAGTTTGGCAGCGAAGGGGAGGTCGTTCCGTGTGTAGTTCCAGTGGATCAGGTCGGTTGAGTTTGCGGAATAGAGCCAGTTGTCCTGCGATCGTCATTAATCAGCTGGAAACATTATGGTGAGCGGAGTTTGCTTACGCCGAACTGCATCTGATACAACCCATTAATCTTCTCCATAATGATTGCACCGCTTTTGCTCCAGCCTTCTCTAGCGGTATAGGCATTGATGGGGAGGTCCCAGCGGTAGTTGACGTCTGTGATGTTGGGTAGAATGGGGCCGTACTTCGTCCAGTTGACCAGATCTGTTGAAGTGGCCATGCATAGCTTCGCCAGCGTTCCATCGTAGCCAGTGTAGGTCATGTAGAACGTTCCGTTGATTCTGACCACTCTTGGATCCTCGGTGCCCTTGGTCTCGTAAGGTTCCGATGGCTGCACGACTGGCTTGGTGTAGCGCGTGAAGTTGAAGCCATCTGTTGACCAGGCCAAACCGATGCTAGAGACGAGGCTCTCATTCTGCGCGCGATAGAGGAGCCAGACTTTGTTGTCGATCACGATCGAGGCTGGATTGTATAGATAGGCGGATTCCCAGCTGGCCTTCTTGTTGGGTCCGAGGATGGGATTGTTGGGATACTGCTTAAATCCGAGTAGAGGGAAGTATGGCGCGGTGTAGTTTGGTTCATTCTGCGTCGAGTTCAATGAGACCTTGGGGACGGTATCGGAGGTGTATCCTGTCAAAGTACGGTTCTGTTTGGCTAGAGATGGTAGAATGAACTGGAGGAGGCAGAGAAGAACGGTGGTGCGAATAATGGTGGCCATCGTGTATGAGGACCACGGTAATCAACTGACCTTCGCAACAAAAGAATGACCAATCGAAAACACCTACCATCGCCATCTTGTACAGTCCGCATCGCTGAACGACCCCGCGGTCAAGTTACATCTCCACAAACCTTCTCCATCGTAAGAGGCGTGGTTCCTGCAGTAGATCTTCCTTGGCTCTGCTGAACTCGGAAGCTGTTGCCAGAGAATGCGGCTTCCCAGTCGATGCCGGCTCCGAAGCAACAAGAGAGTGTTGTCGCTACGCGTAATTGCCAGTATTAAACAAAAGCTGCTTGGTCAAGCCGTGAAGAAACGGCTCCAGTTCATCGCATTAGCGTTAAGCAGTCGCCAAACGACCAATCTTCTATGCTAAGAGCATGCCAACATCCAGCAGTCCTGTAAACCCTACATCTAGTAGACACCCTGCCTCCAATCCATTTTGAATCGCATAAATGCTCGTCAAACGCCAACGCTAGATGCCAGACAACCAAATGCACCCCAAAGAGTCCAAAACCTCCCAAGATCAGTACAAAATTCCAGAATGCCGGCCTAAAATATGCCCATAAATTTCTTCTTCCCCTTTCCATCGTCGTCTTTCGCCGCAGGTACAGATGCGCCGTTTCCTGACGCAGCTTCGTTGATGATCTTGAGCCGCTGCTTCGCATTCTCGTTGCCCTTGTCCGCCGCTTGCACGTACCAGTAGTTGGCGCCCAGAGGGTCTCGTCGGCAGCCGATGCCCATTTCTGTGAAGTAGCCTACTGCGTACTCTGCTTTGTGGAAACCTGTGAACGTACGTCAGCACCCATGTCCGTATCAAATCAACTCGTGCAGACTCACCAGTCTCAGCAGCCTTGAGAGCCCACTCATAAGCTTCCCTCTCATCCTTCTCCAACACTGGCTCCGCACCCACCATATACCACGCTGTCAACGCCATCATCGCCTCCGCGTGCCCTGTCGTGGCGGCTCCGTTGTAGAAGTGCACACTCAGCGCTGCATCCTTCGGACAGCCGTACAAGCCGTTCTCGTACGCCTGGCCCATGAGGTAGTTCGCCTGGCCATGCCCTAGCTCCGCAGACTGCGTGAACAGTTGTGCGGCATACGCTTCATCTTTGAACACATCATCGCCAAATCCTGTCAAGTGGAGGAGGCCAAGCTCGAAAGGTGCGGGGTTGTACTGATAGTCGGCACCCTCCTGAGCACGTTTGAGCCACTTGAGGCCTTCGCGGTATTTGTCCCTGCCGAACAGACCCATCTGGTTTTGCAAGCAAGCTAGACCAAGACGGGTGGCGGCACCTGGGTGGTTCTTGGAAGCGGCTGTGCGGTAGAATTGCACGGCTTTCGGGTAGGACTTTGTGGTACCCCAGCCGAACTCATAGCACAGCGCTGCTCGGAAGCCGGCTTCAGCGTGACCATGCTTGGATGCTGCGACGAATAGCGGAAATGCCTTGTCTTGATCTGGCTTAGATTTGTTGAAGAGGCCGGAGAAGTAGCCATCGCCGAGGTAGTATTGAGCGAACGGGTACGCACGATCGGCCAGACGTTGTAGGATCTGTTTTGCTTCGTTGATTAGTTCCGCTGGGTCGATGTCAGACGAGACGTTCGGATCTTGTGAGCAATTGACCATGTAGATCGCGAACTCATACTGAGCGGGTAGATCAGTCGTCTTCTTGATGTTCGCGCGGTACATGTCCAGGGTCTTCTTCGTGTCCAGTAAGCTTGCCGCGCTGCCCACTGCGCTTTGCAGAGTGCGGTGACTCGTAAGTCCATTCGGAGCGACCTGCTGATGGTATGGCACATCGTTCAGGAGATTTACATAACTCGTCGGTCGACTGGCAGGCGATCGTCTGGAGCTTGATAGGTCGCGAGGGTAGCCTTTCGGTGAACCTTGAGGTGATCCATGTCCATCGAAGGGCGAGAGACTCCTACCACGTTTGTCTGATCCCAGTGTATACATTGAAGTAGGTCTTTGCGCCGTGCCAGGCACCATAAGTTGAGGACCACGATGTTCACCTCCGGATGATCCCGAACCAGCAGAGAGTGTGGGGATGTGCGAGCTGCGGTTCTGCGTTGTCTTCTTCTTCGGCGGATCATCGAACGCGTGGTACTGAAGCGTTTCATACTCCTGAACCGGCTCGTCCACGTTTCCTACACCTTCCTCTTCAATCGTTGGGTGGCCACCCGAGGAGTCTCTGCTGTGCGTACTGCCATCCGCAATGATCCGTGGTCGATATGCCAGCGACTCCGCGGATTGTTCGGAAACAGGTGCGACAATCTTAGGTGAGTCCAACACATAGCCATTACCAACCACTGGCCTTGCGGTGGCCGGACCTGGATCTTGAACACTCAGTCCAGGTGGACCTCGAGATGGAGGAGGGGGTGCATCTCTCAGCGGGGGTGTGTCCAAATGATGTGGTATGGGTACTGACTTCCTCCTGATACTGTCCGCCGGTTTGGATGGGGTCCGCTGTAGGCTGCTGTCCGACCCGAGGCTTTCCCTACCGTTCCACTGCTCTTCTTGCCCATCCCATTGCGCCTTCCCTGGCGATGTTGGTGTCATAGGAAGAGGGTGCCTGTTCTGCTGGACCTCTGCCATCGCAGACGGGCCACAATCCTGTACGCCCGCTCCCTGCTACCGAATGTTTGTGACCGCGAGCGTGTTGTTTCGATGTGACTCCCTATCCCGACACCCTGGATACTTTGTGCTGGCGTCTGCGCAAGTTTTAAGTTTACTGTGATTGTTTCGCTGGTAGTTTCGAAGAAGAAGAAGGATAGCGATTGTTTCCTTTGTTCGAACCTCACAAGCTTTCTGCTATACGCAGTGGCGGCGGCAGCACGGACAAAAGTTCACAATCCAACCCGACTTGGCGGTACGGTACGGAGTTACGCCCGGTGTGTACCAATATATGCAGATGCTCCCCCAATGCTAAGGTATGCTTCCTGTGAAAATGCTGCACAATGGTGAATATGTGCTAAAAGGAGATGTCAATGTCGGCCCAAGATCTTCTCTCGAATTGGAGGCCTGCTGCAGCAGTCGTCCCTTCATATGCAGGTAGCCGAGAGGAGTGGCTAATAATGCGGCCTCGCGCCGATGCGTGTCTTAAGTGATTGGTCACCAGTCGTTAAGGGTTACGTAGGCCAGATCTGAAATACAGGGGTCTAGGGAAAATGTTCGGAAAGTGTTGTCCATCAAATGGTAACAGTAAACCTAACTTAGATACGGTCTCTCGGTCAAGCAATCCATGGATTCGTGGACGACGTGATGAGGTGAGGTCCATCGAGCAGGGTCCTGTGGGCTGGTGACGAGTCGTTGGTAACAGTCAGATGTGAAAATAAGCTACGGTTGTCAACCGGAACACGAGCACGACTCGCACGAGCACGAGGTAGGCGCTATGGCCATGTGGTATGAACGACAGCAGGTGAGCTCGACAAGCGTTTCGACCTCGCTTTCGTACTGTATTGTGCTACCCATGATGGTCTACGCAGACTGCCAGCCGTCTTCAGTCGGCGCATACTGCTTTCGGAGAATTGATCAACTACCGTTGTTTAGGGCTGTATCTCAGCCATGCCCAGCTATATGTGGCGGGCAGGCCGGGTTGATCGTGACCGGAGTTGGGACGAATGTCTGTGTCGAGTGGACTGTAAGGGATGCTGTGACGAGGGATTTTCATGTGAAAATTGTTGGTAATGCTACTGCGACGTTGACGGTGGAGGAGCATGAAGCTAGTCTGAAGAATTTGGGGTGGTACGGGGGTGCGGTGAGTGCAAGGGAGGTGGAGGGAGCGTTGAGGACACGGGCAGATGAGTTGTCATCTGGATGAGTTGCGACTATATGACCTGTGACTTACCTTTGCTTGACAATCGTAAGGTAGAAGAGGGGTTCGGAGATGCTGGGCCGGGCTGTTCGCTAAAACAGAAGAGCACACATGCTCGAGGTAAAGTTAGATAGAGAAAAACGCCCGGATGAGATGAGGTGAGTTCGATCGAACAGGGCTGATGGAGTCGCTGGAATCGTTGTAAACAGTCAGAAGGTAAGCTTAGGTATTTAACCAAGGTATATCTGCAGCCGTCGATAACAAAGCGCTATGTTTTCGGTCTTGCACTTCATGTTCCTTAGAGATGTAGTCAGAAGCCGTTCTCCAATGGTAAGTAGAGACAGTACATAATAATACTGTAGTGTAGCCAAACATTGGCAAACAAAAAAAAAGCATATTCGCTGGGCGTTTTGGTTACGAGGCCCACATGCAATCGCTAGCTTACCTTCTCGTAGTTGTTCGGGACTCTGTTGTGTCGACATATGCCGTGCACATGCTGCTGTACGTAACCGTGAGTAACTTGTAATGGTTGATCGTAGTCAGGCTAGCCACGCACTCGTCACATGGTGCGTACAGTAGTAGTGAATAGATCTTCTGGTCGAAGTCCAAAAACGAAAATAGAGATGTCCAAACAGGGGTACGCAAGTGTGGCGACTTATTTGTCCCAGCAACGCCCTCAATCTCTCGTTTCAGAGTCCTTCTTCAAGTCATTCGCTGTTCATATTGCATACACCTTCGCTTTGTACTACATCGTACAACACCGCCACACTTTCGTTCTTGACGTGCGAACGGCAGACTATACTTGTTAAGCAAGGGAGAGCCGCGCGTACGGATCTTTCAATCCGTGAGGTGTGAAGGCCTATTCAAGGAAGAATCGTTGGACGAGAGTATAATTAGTGGTTGGTCACCGAGCCGGGCGTCGAGCATTGATATAGCTGGGTAATTAAAGAGTGACGATCAGGAGGAAGCGAAAGCTAGGACTCAAGGTCCGACATTAGCGCACCTCGTGCACATTCCAGCATTCCAGCGCCTCCCATTATGGACACTCATCGATCATCCCACCGACGGCACTCTGGTCGTCGACCAAGCGCGGAAGGCGGAAGGCACAGGAGGCGGTCCAGCACAGCAGAAGAGCCAGAGACGCCACGATCGCCCGGACAGACTCGCACCAGAAGGAGGAGCAGTGCACATCGCTCTCGCGACGGCTACGGAGACCCTCCTGTGCAGTCGCAGCGTAGGAGAAGCTCCACGGGATATGCACAGGCGCAGACTCCGACTTCACCTCTCCGACAAACACCACGAGAACGACCAAGGATAGACCCATACGCAAACATCCAACCCGCATCCAGCGCACTGTCTACGCCAGTCAGATACGCAACCGACAGAGATCAGATGCTCGAAGCAAATTCATCGCCGCATCAGCGCAATGACGATTTCTCGCGCAAGAAGAGTCTGGTTAAGCCGGAGAGGAGACGTATGGACTCTGATGATCCGGATTACCACTATCGGAAGCATGCACAGCTCATGAATGTCATGCCTTCGACGACTGGTGTGGACCCACAGATAGAGGAAGACGACTTCGCCACCTCTACTTCCGAAGCAACCACATTGAAGGAGGCTACCGCTCGCGTGGCACCAGTCGAAGAGAAGGAGCGTGTACCGCTCGGACGGGGCAAGAGCGGCAAGGGGAGCACGAAGCTGGTCCGCAAAAAGACCACACGCGATGCACAGGAGCAGGAAGCAAAGGATGAGCGCAGGCGCAAGATCCAGCAAGCTACTGGCACCCCGACGTTGTGGAACACATACTGCCATCTTGTCACATTCTGGTGTCCCAACACGATTCTGCGATGCCTTGGCAAGAAGCACAAGGAGCAACAGCGAGCATGGCGTGAGAAGATGGGTCTTCTGAGCATTATTGCTTTGGTCATGCTGGTGGTTGGTTTCTTGACCTTCGGCTTCACGGAGGTTGTGTGTCCGAATGGTGGACCTCTGCGACTGCGCATCAATAAGGTCGGCCTGGGGTTCATGATCTTCCACGGCAAGGCGTACGATCTGACCACATCCCACCATCCACTGGCCAGAGGTATAAGTGCCGGCGGTAATGTCCTCTGGGGTATGGCGGAGCCACAGGGAGGCATGGATGGCAGCTTTCTATTCCAGAACGTCAACGGGCATTGCAAGAATCTGATCACGCCAGCATCCGGCTCGGACGTACCTACCGACTCTGACGGAAACCTGGCCTGGTATTTTCCATGCAACACCTTCAAACAGGACGGTTCCGACAACGCAAACCCAAATAAGACGATACCATACTACTTTGGATACAGCTGCCATACCTCTAAGCTGGCTCGCGAGAGTTTCTACGGCCTCAGAACTTCTGGCGACGTCTACTTCACCTGGGATGACATCAAGAACTCTTCTCGCAACCTGATGGTTTACAACGGCGATGTGCTGGACCTAGACCTGCTCAACTGGTTCAACAGAACGCAGGTCGCCTGGCCGACTGAGTTCGATGACATCCGCACTAACCCAGCTGTTCGAGGAAAGGATGTCACAATGTCCTACGCGAACGGCAACAAGAAGCAAATCGCGCAGTGTTTCCAGGACATCATCAAAGTCGGCTCCATCGACACAGCGACTGTCGGCTGCATTGCAAGCAAGGTCGTGCTTTACGTCTCGCTCATCTTCATTCTCTCCATCGTGGCCATCAAGTTCATCTTGGCTATTCTGTTCCAATGGTTCATCAGTCGCAAGTTCGCTGCCAGCAAGACGAGCATGGGCGGCGATAGCAAGAAACGAAAGCAGCAAATCGAAGACTGGACGGACGATATCTATCGACCACCGCCAAAGATGACGGATCCTGCATCGACCGATGGCGGCATGGATCGCATCAACAAGAGATCTTCGTTCTTGCCAACAACTTCGAGATTTACCAGTCCTTACGCCATGGAAAGGACGATGAACCGGAATCGTGCTGCCCCAACTACGATGGCTAGCCAACAGTCACAGACGAATCTCGTGGTGGGCCAGAGAGGCTTGTACCGCGATAGTCAGTCCGAGGTGACCCTACCAATGTACATGGACAGCCAACCTACCTCGGGCAACAGATCGAGCCAGATGTACTCGGGATCGAAGCGCTACTCGAGTGTCATGCATGCCGAAACAGATGCTTCTGGACCACAAGGCTTCATCCATGAAAGCGTCGTGCCACAGCCTCCACCAGAATGGCAGCCCTTCGGCTTCCCTCTTGCTCATGCTGTCTGCCTTGTCACTGCGTACTCCGAAGGACCTGACGGTATCCGCACTACGCTCGACTCTGTTGCGATGACGGACTACCCGAACTCGCATAAACTCATGTTCGTCGTTTGTGATGGTCTCATCCAAGGCAAGGGCGAGAAGATGAGCACACCAGACGCAGTGTTGAGCATGATGAAGGACCACGCCGTACTACCTGACGAAGTCCAGGCCTTCTCATACGTGGCTGTTGCCAGCGGCAGCAAGCGACACAACATGGCCAAGATCTACTCTGGATTTTACGACTACGGCTATGACAGCATCATTCCTATCGAGAAACAACAGCGCGTGCCAATGATTGTGGTGGTGAAGTGTGGCACGCCAGCTGAGGCCAAGTCTTCGAAACCCGGCAACAGAGGCAAGCGCGACTCCCAGATCATCCTGATGAGCTTCCTGCAGAAGGTCATGTTCGATGAGCGCATGACGGAGCTCGAGTACGAAATGTTCAACGGTGTCTGGAAGATTACGGGCATGAGTCCGGACTTCTACGAGATCGTGCTCATGGTTGACGCCGACACGAAGGTCTTCCCGGATAGCTTGACGCACATGATCTCTGCCATGGTCAAGGACCCCGAGATCATGGGCTTGTGCGGCGAGACGAAGATTGCCAACAAGACGGCAAGCTGGGTCTCCATGATCCAGGTCTTCGAGTACTTCATCTCGCATCATCTCGCGAAGAGCTTCGAGAGCTGTTTCGGTGGTGTTACGTGTCTGCCTGGATGTTTCTGCATGTATCGCATCAAGACTCCCAAAGGCGCGCAAAATTACTGGGTTCCTATCCTCGCCAATCCGGATATCGTGGAGCACTACTCCGAGAACGTTGTCGATACTCTGCACAAGAAGAACTTGCTTCTGCTCGGTGAGGATCGTTATCTCAGCACGCTCATGCTTAAGACTTTCCCGAAGCGCAAGCAGGTCTTCGTACCGCAAGCTGTGTGCAAGACCACTGTTCCCGACCAGTTCAAGGTGCTACTCAGTCAACGGCGAAGATGGATCAACAGCACCATCCACAATCTCATGGAGCTGGTCCTCGTAAGAGATCTATGCGGGACATTCTGCTTCAGCATGCAGTTCGTTGTCTTCATCGATCTCATCGGCTGCATCGTTCTTCCCGCCGCTATCTGCTTTACAATTTACGTCGGTACGTTATCAAACCCACTCCCACATCATATATACCAGCCGCTAACAGTGTTTCAGGCGTCCTCGGCATCAAAGCCGCCATCACGCACACAGCCGCCCCCCTCATTCCCCTCATCCTCCTCGCCCTCATTCTCGGTCTCCCCGGCGTGCTGATCGTCATCACCGCCCACCGCCTGTCCTACGTCCTCTGGATGCTCATCTACCTCCTCTCCCTCCCAATCTGGAATTTAGTGCTCCCGGCCTACGCGTACTGGCACTTCGACGATTTCAGCTGGGGCGACACGCGTAAAATGGCGGGCGAGAAGAGAGGAGCCGGGAAGAGCGGGCACGAGGCCGAGGGCGAGTTTGATAGTAGTAAGATTACGATGAAGAGGTGGCATGACTTTGAGCAGGAACGGCGGTTGAGAGCGCCGGCTTGGGCGAGTCAGAAGACTGCGAGTGATGGGTATGGCAGTGGAACGGGATATGGCAGTGGGCCGTATAGCCAGGGCACGCCGACGGCGCCGAGTGAGGGGAGGACGTACAGGAAGCATGAGCGGGTGCCGAGTCATCTTGCTCAGGAGCAGTTTTCGGATTATCCTTGAGAGTGTTGTGTATCTTTGGTGGTGGGCTCTAAAATGGAGGTGTATATATGGTTTTCATGTCTGGCATTTAGGGTGGCATGTTTGCGGTTGACGAGAGACTAATGTTTATGCTCTTATGTGAATCTGATCTACTCTTCTCGAGTTGTGGGAGTTTCATTTCTGTTCGTGGTGTCTGCGTTTGAGCGAGAGACCTATCTAAGGTCTGTATCTTCATCCCAGAACGCCGATCGCTATGCAAACAAGCCATGATTCGTTCAGCTCCCCTCTAACTCCACCGCAGTCTCTCTATGAGAATCTTACTTTATACCTAAAGTCGATCTGGAACGCCGGATCACTGACCGCCATCTCCTCCCCATCCACCAGCATCTCACTCAACTTCCGCTTCAGATTCGGCTCCGTCTGCTGCCGTAACGACTCGGGTGCGGAGTAGTACAGCGTCTTCTCCTCGGTCCGCATATTCGGCTTCTTCAGCTGACTCTCCGGCCGCTCCGCGAAGCTCTCTACCAGCTCGCCCAGCGTCAGCTCCGGATTCACAGCCAGATCTTTCGGTAGGTTGCCGCAAACAGGGCAGTCGTCTTTCTTCTGGTGCTCGAAGGTGTAGGTATAGACGCCGCTGTCGCCGGTGTAGAGCATGTAGTTGTTTTGCTCTGGGTTACCGAGGAAAGGGGCGCTGGAGGTGACAATCTTGAAGGCTTCGTTGCAGCATGAGGCGGCGATGATGGCGTTGGTGGATGCGATGGCGGGGATGATGTTTTTGACGACGCCTTGCGTCATGCTGTATGTTACGCCGGAGATGTTGAATTCTTGTGCGCGTGAGAGGGCGGTCTGGTAGAGCCATGTGATGTGTTCCGGGTCGTCGGTGTCGAGCACGATGTCCTTCCGCTGTTCTTCCCACTTGATGATGTGCGCCCACTCTATGCAATGTTGCGGCTGGCGGGGTATGGTGGCGAGAGTGCAGAGAGGGACTGCGGCGCGGGGGGCGTGCATATCGAGCTGGCACTCGATGCAGGAGGTCATGGTGGGGAAGATGACGCGAGACTGGCCTTTGAAGCCTTCGGTGCCGCCGTCTATGAGAGGTTTGAGGCTGTCTGGGTTCTCCATGTCGACCATGCCAACGAGGGTGGCGTTCATCCAGCGCCGAGCTTCGATAGAGTCGAGGCCACAGACGACGATGGTGAATTGCATGTAGTAGTCCTCGTCCATGTCTTGGATCTTGCAGACGTGCGCGTTGATGTTGCAGCCTGGGACTCGCTTCATCACGAAATCGGCTGCCACGCTGGCTTTTGACTTTCCTACGTCTTTCTGGCGAAAGAGGAACTGCCTGTTCAGGTTGGAGACGTCGATGGTGTCCATGTCGATCACGTCGATGTTCTTGAAGCCCGACAACGCCAGATTTTTCAGGATCTCACAGCCCAAGCCTCCAGCACCTATTACGAGTATCTTCGCCGCTTCGATGTTGCTGATGGGTGTTTCGGGGTCGTAGTCTTCGTCGGTGTAGCCGCCTGGTCGTAAGAGGATCCGGTCGAGGTACTTCCATCTTGACCGATTTGGGCCTTCGCCGTTGACAGTGGGTGCTCCAGCTACTGCTTGCATCGTGACCGCCATGTTGGTAGTACCACGCCTTGACAGAAGCTTGGAGGTTCAGACACAGATGTTTCGCGTTTGTGAGCTACATGACCTGCAGAGTGATGTAACAAGGCTGAAATAAGCATCTGGTAGTGCCAGGCTAAGGAACTCTAAACGCGCTAACATGTGACTCTGATCTTTTCGAGACAGCTCTTTCTTGAAATCAATCATCAATCCTGGACATCAACCACGGACAATGACATGTGCCCTAGCAGAGGATGGCGGATTTTCTCACGGCGGTGAAGTCGGTGCGAGTGCAGGCTAAAGCTGACGACAATGATGAACATCTTATAGCTGTCGAATCGACAAGTGCAAGCACGAGACCTACCAAGGATCTCTCTTATGTGCAGGCTGTCGAGAAACAGGCCAGACCAAAAACCAGAAAAGGCGTTGTGAGCCCAGACGATGCGCTGGATTTACTACGATCTCAACCTGACTTGGACGATGTTCTGGCTGTACTTGGAATGTTGGCTTCGAACACCTATCAACCGTTCAACATACACGCTCCAGGACCTCTTCAGGCTCAGATCATCAACATCATCCTAACAACAATCATACCCGACTTCTGGTCTGTCCTGCGCAAGCAAGATGTGCAATCATTCGCCGCACTACTTCGTAATGTCGCAGGTCTCAATGCCATCGTTGCACGCTTGCGATTGCTATCGCCTCAGACTTCGACCTCACGGAAGCAAGGGTCTTCCCAGTCGATACAGTCTCTCTTGGAGGTGGCTGGTTATGTGCTGGCTGGTGATCTGGTTCTGGAGCTCGTGCATCGTAACCTTTGTGGCGCTGTCCCCGACAAGGTGAAGCGAGAAATGGCGTGGAAGGAGAGCGTCACCCTCATCGGTTCCGGCAAGATTCCAGCAAATCTGGCCCAGGCTGTAGACGCTGTCGAGGACAAGGAAAGCTTGAACCTCGTTGTGGGTGAGCTCTCCAACGGCGCAACGTACTCTGCATGGCTGGGACGGAATATAGGCGAGTTGGCAGAATGCTCTTCGTCTGTTCCCAAAGATTCTGCTGAAACAACAGCACCAGCAGCGCAGGTTTTGGCGAAAGCTCTGAATATTGGGTACTACAATCAACTCCTTGCTGGGTTGTTCGGATCTTTCGCAGAAAGAATGCAGGAGGAGCCAAAGCAGCGAGACTTGATCAGATCACTGCTACAGTCTCTGCCATTGCACGCTAAGCGTCCGTTCATTGAACAGTTGTTCCGATGGCTGTCGACTCTACATAATAGTGAGGCAGAGACCTCGCTATCTGATCCGACTAAGCAGATACAAGAAGTTGCCACGATCGCTTCGCTGCTTGCCGCTGTCGCTTCGGCAGATGACGCCCTAAGACAAAATATGGTCACCTCCATAACAGATCCAGCATTGTCTGCAACCCAATCCTTGACACTTCGACGAGCATGTGTTACAACAATCTCACATTTCTCAACCGATTCAGACGAGCTTCAGCAATTGACGGAGAAGCTCATGTTCTCTTTCAACGACCAACTCTTCAGTTCTCACGCTCCAATCATCCAACAGGAAGCATTGGCGCAGACCTTACTTCTGACAGCTGGCTACCTACACCGGCAGGCACCAATGGCTCTTCTGATGACAGCTCGCTCTTCAAACCACATGCAGGGCGTCAGCAATCGACTCGACACCTCGAATACTCGTGCCAGATGGCTCGGCATGATTGTGGGAACTGCGATATCTGGTCTTGTGGATAAAGAGGGCGCGAAGATGAGCTTTGGCACTGACGACATGGAGACTGAAGAGGCTAGATGGTATATGAGTCTGGTGAGGATCGATGATCGAGTCGGACGTTTGGAAGATCTGGACGGGCTGCTCACCAAGCAAAACCAGCCGCGGAGCATCACGAGACGGGCTGGTCGCAGCACTACTCTGAAGGATATGCCAAAGATCAACGGTAAGCCAACTTTCGGACCTCCTAGACCTCCAGCGCAGACAGAAGTCATCGGCGAGAAAGTCACGGAGATACTGGATGGCGATGAAGACGAAGAAGACGACGACCTCAGACCATACGCCAAACCGGACAGCGATCCTGAAGACAGCGACGAAGATGCAACTCTTGTCAACCGCAAGAAGGCCAGAGCACCTGTGTATATCCGCGACCTCATGGCAATGCTACGAGACGACCAAAACCACGATCGCTTCCAGCTGGGCATCAAGAACGCCGCCAGACTAATCCGGCGAAAGACTGACTTCGGCAGCGAGGTCAAGGATCACGCCAACGAGATCGGGGTCATCCTCTGCAATCTTCGTGATCCCTTTGATACCGACGATTTCGACACCTTAAAGCTCCAGGCAATGATCGCAGTCATACTTAGCGATGTGAAGAGTATGGCACCTTGGTTCAGCAAGCAAGTTTTCATCGGCGAATACTCCATTTCCCAGCGCTGCATCATGCTCAGTGCCCTCGGACTCAGCGGGAGAGAACTAGCCGGCTTCAAGAACGAAGACGAGCTGAATCCGAAGCTGGCCGTAGAGAGCTTCCCGAGCAAGCGCTTGCCGTCGCGTCTGCACGCTATCTACGACCAGCCAGCATCATCGGTGAAGCGGCTAGAAAAAGCTAGTAGCGATGTCGAACAGGCACTCATCAAACCCCTTGCGCTCCAAGCCGCAGATCAATCCACCGCTCATCTCAACGCGGTCAAAGTCCGCACTTTCTCCAGCCGGATGGACGTGGAGCGCACGAAGCGCAAACCAGCCGCCAACGCACTGGCGAAGTTGTTCGGGAGTTCGTACTTCTTTCCTCTCGTCAACCGGTATCAGCAGGAGGTCGCAGCGTACGGCTCTGCTAGCGTATACTCGTCTGTGCCATTCGTGCTTGTTACTTTCGTCAAGACAGTAGCGATTCTGCTTCATGCCGCAGGCCCTGCGACGGTAAGTCTGAGCGAGCTGAGCGGCGAGTTCTGGGACTTATTACTCTCGTTGCGGGTGAAAGCGGCGCAAGATATCAAAGTGTTACATGCTGTTCTGTTCTCGCTGTTGACGATCTTGGAGATGAACACGGATAAGCGGCAGATTGTGTACGATCATCCGAAGCGGTTGATGGAGACACAGCAGTGGGTTGATGTGATCTTTGAGCGCTCGGGCGGAAGTGGCCTCATTGGTGAGGGCGGGAATGATGAGGAGACCAAGGTCAGGACGCTTGCCGCAGGGGTGCTGGTCAAGTGCAAGGAGATTATTGGAGCGTATCAGATGGAGCTTATAGGTTTCTCCTAAGCTAGAGTAGCGTATTGCATACGGTATTGATACAAGACGCCGAGAGACTATCGCTCTGGCTTCCTTCCTGCCCTGCCCAAAACACCTCGCTAAACTGATTAAACAAACGTACGATAACGCCTCAAGCCCCGAACCCCATAATCCGCACCATACGCCATCAGGCCACACTTAGCCACCGACGGAACACGATCCGTGAGCAGCCCTTTTATTGTGGAGCAGGCTGGCTAGGCTTTCGGCCCAGCTTCAAAGTGAACTTAGGCTTTGGTACAGGCGGAGCGGCAGGCGGTGCCATCTCCTGCTCCTTTACCTCTGCTCGTTCTTGCGGCTGACTCTTAGCCAGCATCGCGAGTGGCATCTCGTCATCGTAATCCTCCGGCGACTCTGCTGCGACCTCCTGCTTCGCGTCTACTGGCGGTGTCGTATCCATTGGAGACGTTGCAACAGGCACAGGGTCATAGCTCCTAAATCCACCCATGTTCATAGCCTGTGGCGGTGAAGCGAACGCACTGCCACCACCGAAGAAGTTCGCACCATTCGTCGGCGTCATTATGCTAGGTGAGAAGACCGCTGGATGTGGTGACAGGGGCGTGATTGATCGTGATGCCTGTGTCGCCGAAGGTTTCCTCGCCAGTGCCGCAGGTCGTGGAGGTACACAGAGGATCTCATGCGCTAGTGCTGAGTTGAGTCCAAGGTTCAGAACTACCACACGGCTGGGCTTGACTTTGCCGATAGAACCTTTCGTGCTAGGAGTCGAGGAGCGACGAGCTGGACTCGCCTTGGATTTCTTGGAAGTGGAAGCGAGGGCAGCGGCCGGTGATTGTTGCCTCGAAATTTTCGGCACCTTCGGGCTGCCGGCTCTGCCACCCAGATCGACGCTATTCTTGCGCTTGGTACCGCCACCGAGACTGATCCTGAAGCCTGGCTTCTCGGTTGATGGAGTGATCGCGGACGGTGGTGGCATATCGCCGTTCAACTGTCCTACTGGGGCCTCTGGCCTTGCGATCTTTAGCTTGAGAGCAGCCTCGGTTGTCTGTTGTTGTTTCTTCTGCACCACGCCGGCCGCCACACGGCCAGTATATCGCAGACCAAGGTCTTCCATCTTCTCCCATTGCTGGAGGTCAAGAGGTGTGCTAGGCTTTTGGCGATACGGCTCGTGTGCAGTGAACTTCACCTTGCCCTGCGCAAGATTCTCGCATCTCCACATCTTCGGCAGATTGAGCCTGAGTTTGAGCGAGTTCGCAGGCTCAAAGACGAGCGCAGCCACGTCGCAGAAGGCAGCCACCTCATCCAGAGTCATGTCGGGAGATGTTGCTGCGTACCATAGCGAGTCGCCGAAAACCTGCTCTCCCTGAAGCGAGCTCTTCAGCGCCACGAGAGCACCTTCAGGAGTACTCTTCCTGACTGCAGCAAGTCTCCTCGCTTCGTTGCTGGCTTCTTGTTCAAGCACAAGACCATCAGCCGCGGGTAGAGGAGCGATCCTTTCTGGTTCCGGATCACCGAGTGCGATATGACCGAGCGCCTCGCCGAACACAACAAGCAGCCGGTGCCGAAACTTCGGTGAAGGATCTTCAGATAAGCAATGCAGCATATATCGCATAGCTTTCATCTTACGCAGCATGCCGATCTCAGAAAGGCACCTCCACGCCGCAAGACGAACGTTGTCGGCGTTGCCACCTCGCACATACTTCATGACCTCTTGAGTCTTGTCGCTTACGATGCCGGCCTTGGTCAACCGCTGAAGACACTCGAGTGCAGTGATGGAGTAGATGTTCTGGTAGCTGGACTCCCACTCGTCGATGCGGCGGTGACGCTCGATTTGCGCGATCGCCACAATCTCAAAGTCTGCATCCGGATTATTCTCCTCCTCCATTGGCTCATCCTCGCCAAAGTTGAAGCTGTACGCAGCTTGTCGCTCACGGTGCGAGGCGATGAGAGCGTCTGAGAGGCAGTTCATCAGAGTAGCAATGTAGTGGTTGTCCGAGTATGTCGCATCGCCGTCGTTCATCTGGTTGTTCGAGTTGTCGTTGAACTTCAGAAGATCGATGAAGAACTTTCTGATAGCCATGGGCACCTTGCCTTCGGCATTTCTCAGCTTGGCCATTGCACGTGGTATCGCGCACTGGAGAACGAAGTTTCGCCGATCCGAGAAGTCATTGGACTTGGGCATGTTCGTACCCTCGATGCAAAACATCTCGCGGAAAGCTTTCAGAAGGTGGAATTGGCCAATGTCGACCAATCTGTCCTTCGCACAGACGGCCAGACCTTCAGCAGCCATCTCCCGTATGCCCCAGAAATACTTCGCATCCATCAAAGTCCGGACCAAAATGGTCAAGTTGACGTGATGCGGGTTCGAACCAAGAAGGTATCGCATGCTCTCGTACTGCGCGGCAATATCGCGATCCTGCTGCAGCTGCGAGATGTACATGTAGAGAGGCATGACAAGATGCATCTTGCCAATCCACTCGAAGTCGGCGTCCATTCGAATCCATTCGTAGTGCTCCTGTCCCATCTTATCCTCATCCTCTTTGGTCCAGTCTACGAGGTTCCAATCACGCTTGTCTTCTTCCGAGTCGAGGATACCGCCAAGGCAGTAGAGAAGCGCATCGTCGCCACCCTCACCAGTCGCGCCCTCGCCCACTTGGCGCTCTTTCTGTCGCCGGGACCGCTTCAGTCGCTTATACTTGGTGTTATACGGGATCTCAAGCCTGGTGGTCGCCTCCTTGATTTCCACTATGTGCTCGTAGGGCGTACCATCGGCCTCGTGGATACGTATCGTCATAGGTCCTGTGAAGACGGGATTAGCCTCCGGCGCCCAAACCTCATCAACATGCTCCTTGATTTCGCGCATGAAGTTGCTTGGTTTGAACGCGGGCTTTGTGATGCGCTCGAGCTGTTTCTGCACGATCGTCATCTCGACCACGAGCTTCTTCTTGTTGAAGCGTTGTGTCACGTAGAAGATTGGACAGCCACTGTTGAAAACCCACTGCCTGAAGAACGATTCCAGTTTGTTGTGGCCAAGCCTCTCGCAGATCCTCTGGAAGTCAGCTGTAGATACTTCGCCGTTCACGAGACCGCCAGTCTTAGCGTTCAGGAACACTTTATTGATGATCCGCTGTACACCGGTAGATCCGCTCGCTTTCATCAGCCTGCGATCGAGGATGAAAAGGACGAGGGCTGATTTCACGTCGATGAAGTCTCGAATCGATTGGTCGTAGTGCAGAAGCTCGCCGAGGTTCCTGATGGACGGACGGTCGACATCCAGATCGTAGACCTTCTCGGACGCCACTTTCTGCTGCCATCGAAACTCGTTGTTGCCACAAAGCTCCTTGAGGTAGACGTCGGTCATGAAGCCGGCAATACCAGCAACCACCCACTCGTCTGTAGCCTCCTTCGCAATGACGTTGACACCCATCCACTGATTCGCTAACGTTCGAATGAGTGTCTTGCTGTTGACATACATGGGCTCGATGACCTCCTTCGGGAACAGCAGGTGGGCACTGCAGACAGACAGTCCAGCTACTGCAACCGTATCGTAAATGAAGTCATCAACGAAGAGCATTTGGTAGCTGCTGAACGGAAAAGAGCCGTACTTAATACCCATGTCGTCCATGGCCGACGCCATCGGGAAGCAAGTATTTTGCAGATCTTTGGACTTGCCTGGTAAGCAGTAGCCGTGGATCTTGATAGCACTCTGCCCGAGACGCTCCTCTTGCTCGGATTCGCGGTTCGATGAGAGGTCGACATGTTCGAAGGGGCCAATAGCAAATCCAACGTGTCGAGCTGCGACTGGCTGCGTGAGGCTGAAGCTGGCTGTGTGCCTCGATGTGTCCTCTGAGTCCACGCTATCGTCCACAGACTCTCCGATGCATACTATGGCGAGCTCCATAGCAGCTTCCTCGTCCGATAGATCGATCAGATACTTGTCTTCTGGCTCAGCGTTCGTCATAGCAACGTCCTGGCCCGCTTCACCGTCTGTCTCTTGCTGCTGCGGTCGGCTGAAGGCATCACCGAGAGTCTTTGCGCATCGGATGGAGATGTCCCAGCTACATCTCGATGTCACATCATCCACGCACGGGAATATGCACGAGGAGTTGCCCGCCCAAGGTTCGACTTTCGAGTACATGTACGGGTATCTGCGATCGCCATCGCTATATCCGATCCAGTGGATGCCGTCGCGGAAGCACTCCACCTCGAACTCGATGAACACCTTGATTGGCGCAAATGCTGATCCAGACTGCGCGATCTGTGCTGCCGCACCCTCCGCAGCAGCCGCTGCATCATTCTCACTCTTTTGTGCACCTCCAGCCCGATCCGGTATAATTTCAGCGACAGCGTCCGCTTGCAATTCCTGAATCTTGAGCTTCGTCGGTAGTATCACCACAAGCTCAGGCGTAGGACCTGGTCGCAAAGATTTGTCGATTCTCGACTTGAGCATCTCATGCTGCCGCACCCCTGAAGTGTCCGGCATGCGCGACCGCTTGTACGGGTCATCGTAGTTCCATTTCGCAGTGATGCCGCCCACCTGTATCGACGTAGGCTTGCACTGTCGCGAGTGCAGTTTGATGTGCTTCAGGTCCTTGACCAAAGGCTGGACTGTAATCTCCGTGCTACCCTTCAGCGAGCGGTCCGCGAAGTCCACATCCAAGTCCACCTTCTGCCTCAAGATGCTGTACTCCGGCTCCTCGAAGATCGGCCCCGCCGTCGCCGGCACGTCCTCAGGAAATGCAGGCATCGCGCCCGATACCTGCACTCCTTTTCGCCGCTCTCCAGTCCGTGCTCATACCATGCGCCGAGGTGTGTGACGTGAAAGTGATCGCGTGGTGATCATGCGCCGGCGAGGATGGCTGCCTGTGAGGAAGTCGTCTCGGTGGTGCGTCGCGATAGCCTCGTCGTGATGGCGCTGCGTCGATAGCGATACGAATACGCCGAGTTTTGAGAATGTGTCATGAACGGAGGTGGGAATCCGCGCTGTGCTGACTTTTAAAGTTGGTGTTCGTGGACAGGCCGCAGGTGAAGCTACCCGGAGATCTCGGTACAACGGGCCGAGCCGTGTTGCCATCGAGCATGTGAAAGTGAAAGAAAGTCGGCTCGTCAACGAGGCTAGATACTTCGAGACTTGCTGTCACTGTAACAAAGGATACTCGGCTCAAGATTTTGTACGCTATACAGTCTTAAGGAGCATCGAATATATTACACCTCTCAGCTTCCCGTATCGTACATCATCCTCACGCACTCCCCGCAGCCCCCATAATCGTCCCCTTCAGAGGTCCCAGACGATTCACTAAACCCAGGCCTAAGCTTCTCGCCCATACCACCGGGCCACTTCCCACAGAGTAGACCTTCTGCAGCTTATCGCAAACACCCATCACAGCATTGTTTTTAGCCCAGCGGTCACCGTTATAACCGTCTAGGCACCAGGCACTTCCAATATCCATGCCGTGCTCCATGCCGTAAGTGACTCGTTGCGCGAGCGAGTTGGCATCAGCAAGCCCTAGATTGAGGCCTTGGCCGGCCAGGGGATGGATGGTGTGAGCGGCATCGCCAATGAGGGCAACGCGGTGGCCAGTGTAGGTCGATGCGTGCCTCATGCGGAGTGGAAAGGACGCTGTAGAACCTTCCTGTACAGCTGTGACGGTCGGTAAAGATGACGGAAGACCGGTGGCGGTAGGAGAGGTGTTCGGAAGGCGCCAGGAGAGCTCATCAGCCACGTCAATGGTCTCGAGGTGCTTGAGGAAGTAGTCGAGGTCGGCGATCTTGAGACGGAAAGCCGCGTTGACCATGGACGCCAAATCTTGAGGACTGAGAGCTTTTAGCTTCGCTGCTAATGGAGCTGTAATCGACCAGACAAGGCTTGCTTTGTTGTTCGGTAGTGGTAGTAACGCGATGGGACCCGATGGTAAAAACCGCTGGTAAGCTGTTCGAAGATCCTCCGGGTTGAATGTCCGATCTAGTCGCAGAGTAGCAACGACACCGTGCTGATTGTAGTCCCAGCCCTCAGAAGTGATACCAGCGAAATTCCGCACAGGACTATTCGCACCATCTGCGCCGATCAGAAGGCGAGCGGCTAGGTGGCGAGAGTTCGGTAGAGATGCGATCGGCCATTGCGAGAGATTCAAGGACTTCTCGTCTACCGGCTCTGGGCCAAGCTGTATGGAGTCGACTTTTGTGCGATCGAACGTGTCCACGTCGCCTAAGGTGCGCAAGTGCTCCAGAAGCGCGTTCGTGAGGTTCTGATTCTCACACATGGTCGCAACCATGTTCGCATCCCCCATTTCGTACTTTCGCCGGCTCGCAGTGAATCTGTTCCCAGGCACCAGTTCACCAACAGCGTCCAGCAGACCTCCGCCACTCGTAGCATCCAGAGGATCGAACGAAATACTGCTGCCGCTCACGCCATCCCAAACTTCCATTCCATGGTAGTTCTGCACCCTCTGCTTCTCTACCTTCTCCCATACACCGCACTCCTTCAGGAACTTCACTGAAGCCGGCGTCAAGGATGAACATCGGTTCGAGTAAAGGGCGGCATCATCTCGAGACTTGCCACCGTTCAAACCTTGTGAATCAACCAAAGCTATCCTCAATCGCTTCGTCGAGGCGTTGGATCGCAAGGCTGAAGCGAGAGATAGACCAGCAGGACCTCCACCGATGCATACGACATCGTAGATCTCGGGATTTGTGATCGTGGAGGCGGTGCTGAAGAGACTCTTTCGAAGTGCTGGTGGTAGCTGGAAGAGCTGCTTCCTGAATAGTAGTGTCGAGGACATGTTCAGAGGCACCATTTCCAATCTCTAGCACGACGGCCTGGCGCTCCAGCCGATCCTAACAGCTGTTCCCAAAGTGATGGTGGAAGTGAGGTCAACAGGAACTCAAATCAGCCTAGCGAACACAAATTGAACGAAGGCTCGGCTCGACCCAAACGCTCTTCCGCGGCCGGCCCACCTCTTTCTTCCATGTCCATTTGCATGGCTCGCATGGCTATGACGGCGCGCGTTCTGCAGTCGTGACCGTCCACGTGAATCCGCCGTAATCAGTGGCGTGACGGTCAAGTTGTTCTTTCCAAATACTCCCCTGTTCAGCCATACCTGGTTGTCTGAGCTTCAGCATTCCCTTGCGCAGAGTAATCTTCGTCTCCCGCTTTGTCACCTTTCGTACATCTCTCGCACGCAAGGCAAAGGTACTTATACAGCGTCGATCCGCGACAACTGGAGTGCGGTAGCAACAAGACAACACTTCTACAGATATCCAGGTCCAAAACCAAGCACATCTCGCAGCAATGGCTTCCGGCGCAGCAAAGCTCATTCCCTCCGTAAGCATTGTCTGCCATTGAGCCACGGAATCAAGCTAATTGAATGAAGGACCCAGAGAAGGTCATGGTTATCCGTCGCGTCAACCCGAACATCCTCATCTGCAGCACACCCTTCCTCCGCTTCGGCCGCATAAAGGTCGGAGGCCGCGGCACCATCGTCAAACTCAAGGACAACTCGCTAGCTGTCTTCAGCCCCACCGCCCTGACAGCGTCCGTGAAGCAGCAGATGCAAGAGCAACTGCAAAGCACAGACGTCAAATACATCACAGCCCTCGATGGCGAGCACCACATCTTTCTCGAGAGCTGGCACAAAGAGTGGCCGAACGCGACAATCATCGGCCCAGAGACACTACCCGACTATCGTGATAAGCAGGGCTACTTCAAGATCCCGCAGGAGAAGTGGAAGCTGTTCAAGAAGGGAGATGAGTCGAGTCTGAGCATCGACTCGACATTCGATGCTGAGTTTGATCGCGAGTACAACCACGCACACGGGAACAAGGAGCTAGTCTTCAACCATAAGCCATCGCGTACGCTCATTGAAGCCGACCTGCTCTTCAACCTGCCTGCAACGGAGCAGTTCAGCAAGACCGGTGTATCAGCGACGACCGGTTTCCTTGCCAGGCTCTTTGGCGGCATCAATAGCACCCACGGCGACGCCACTTGGCAGAAACGCTTCATCTGGTAAATTGATGGCAAAAGCCTACATTGTCAAAATCACTCGCTGACGTTTCCGCCCTAGGTACGCTATCTCGGCCGGCGATCGCAAAGGCTACAATGAGTCTGTGAACAAAGTGTCGAAGTGGGACTTTGATCGGATCATTCCCTGCCACGGCGATGTGATCGAGAGTGGTGGGAAGGGGATCTTTGACAAGGTCATGGCATGGCATCTCGAGGCTGCTAAGAAAGGCAATTGAGTGCGACGCGATTGACCAACATTGAGCAGTACATCAGCAATGGAGTTGTGGAGGTCTTTCGGAAGGATCAACGTGTCGCTTCGCAATGATGATCAGCTTTATAACCACCGAGTAATGTACGTATCACACTTTAATGCTATGCTAGATTTACTGTATGTGCATTGGCCAATAGGCCACCGACAGCAGCGCACTCCGTATCCTTATTGCCTTTGGGATCATGACCTTGTGCTCTGACTCACCGACGTGATGCTGTGACCCTCGCTTTGCACACACCTGCCAGCAGTGCGCTTATCGGCCAGTGGCAAGAGTGTACCCTCCATCGACGGTGATGTGCTCACCGTTCAAGTAGGTATTCGTAGCGCAGAACAAGACCGCGCCAGCCATGTCCCTGTCGTTGCCGGGCCGGGCAGCTGGGACTTTGCCCTCGAACTTCTCCTTGGGGATATGAGACTTCTGGTTCTCACCGCTCTCGCCGGCTGTCATCTCGGATGGGAAGACACCTATCGAACAATTAGCACTTTAGCTGATAGACTTGCTTGGGAGATGCTTACCCGGCGCAATACTGTTGACCCTGATCGTCAGCCCGTTCGACTGGATCTCATTGGCCATCATTCTCGTGAGATGGAGGGTGGCGGCCTTCGAGGCATTGTATTGGGGGTGGTGCTGGGTGAACTTGACTTGTCCGGAAATGGAGGTGATGTTGATGATTGTGCTGGACCAGCCGTGCTGCGCCTCGGAGGCCTTTTGAAGCATAGGAAGGAAGCAGGTCGACATGAAATAGCACGACGAGACGTTCGTGCGGTAGACGTCGTCCCAGTCTTGGAAGGTGGCATCCTCATTCTCGAAGAGATTCTTCTTCATCTCCTCGGCGGAGCTCGATTCGGTCTGGAAGGTCGCTGTCGATATTCCGGCATTGTTGATGAGGATGTCGAGATACTTCTCCTTGGACGCGAGCTGGTCATAGACGCTAGCAATCTCTTCCTTCTTGGTGATGTCGCAGGTAATCGGGATGATTTGACCAGAGATGTCTTGGCCATACGTTTCCGCCACCCTCTCGAGCTTCTCCTCCGTGCGTCCACATATATAGACCTTCGCACCGTTGACGGCAAGTGCTTGAATCAGCATCAAACCAATCCCGGACCCGCCTCCGGTGACTAGTGCGACCTTATTTTCGACATTGAAGATGTTCTGGAGCTTGAACTGTGAGTTGTTGTTCGAACCAGGGTAGTCTGAGGCCATGTCGATGTTGAATTCTTCAGCTGGGCTGGTGCTTGCAAAGTGACGGTTGAGCCGGGATGATACAGTGCGACTGTAGCTGGGCTTTTCAGGTGACCGTCCTGGTGAAGCTGATGTCACCATGGCATCAACAACATGCGCTTCTGCCTTGTGACCGCAGAAATGACATTGTTGAGCACCCTTTCACTTTACTCGTGTCGTGGTAGTGCTTCAGACTCCCTCGCCACCGTTTTTGCTCACAGTCTGCTTATTGAGGGACGTGCATCCCGGCGAGCTCTTTGGCAGAGTCTGGCCCTCCATGGGAGCTGTCTTGTGCGGTACACCTTTTGCAACATTACAGACCACGATCTGGCCACCTCCAGCCGTCAGTCTCAGTACCGTTGGAAGAAGCGGTCATTGAGGCGCATCTGCTGTAGGCATGAGCGTATTGCTTGATCAGTAGGAACGATGGCACGGCGCGCGCATACATTTTGATACTCCTCGCGTGCCCCGATCAAGCAACTGCGTATTCACAGCTTGGCGATAGTCAACCATCGGGACAAGAATGTGTATATAAATAACGGCCGGTCGCAGCCTTGAGTTGTTGAGCACACCGCGGTTCTCAGCCTGCTCAATACGATTCAGCCAATTCGTCAACACAAGCAAATTTCGAGAAGCTAAGGTTCATCCTTGAGACAGAAGCCAGCATTCGTCGACACTATGAGCCGCCCTTCGTATGTTGGTGGCTATGTCGACCCGAACTTCCCCAATCCTGGTGGCGAGAACGATGCTACTATCATTATCTACGGGTATACAGCACCGTCTCCCCAATGTCGAGAGGCCTGGCTAATACCACGACAGATACACCCCCTCGCTCGTCGTCGGAGTGCTCGGTGTAGCGCTCTTCTTCATTGCTCTGATCGCCCACTCCTACCTGCTGTTCCGGCATCGAACATGGTACTTCTCGACGATGATAGTCGGTACAGCCATGGAAATCGTCGGATATGTCTTCCGGATCTTGTCAAGCCAGCAGGATCCCTACTCGGTTCCGTGGTTCGTCGTCCAATACTTCTTCATCGTTATCGCCCCTGTCTTCTTCTCGGCTGCGATATACACGGTCATCAGTGTTCTCATCAGCACATACGGCCCGCAGTATTCACCACTGCCACCGAGAGCTATCCTAGGCATCTTCATCACCTGCGATGTCGTCGCCACGATCGTTCAGATCGCTGGTGCGGCTCTTGTCGGTGTGGCGTACTCGAACAAAAAGAACCCAACGACTCCGAACAACATTTTGCTCGCCGGCTTGGCTTTCCAAGTCTTCTCCTTTGCGATATTCCTGATTGTGCTTGCATGGACCCTTTGGAAGGCTCGCCAAAGCTCAGTGAAGGTCAACCGACCGTTTTTGGCGGCGCTCATCTTAGCTTCGCTTGCGGTCTATCTTCGAACCTGTTTCCGTCTCGCTGAGACAGCGGAAGGACTTATGCAGGAACTGTCAACCCACGAGGCATACTTCGGTTCACTCGAATTCGCCCCCATCGTTGTTGCTGTCTACTTGTTCACCTACTGGCATCCTGGTCGCTGGCTCAACTCTGCAGTAATGTCAAGGTCGAAGAGGGAGGAGAGTTCGGCGGTGGTTGATTGACGCCCGTACGGGTGTGTCGTTCGAGGACAAGCGGAGCGGAGTCGGGGCTCGAAGCAATCCAGATGTACGATAGACTGGCCTGGCCGAAAGAGGCTGGAAACGGAAGTAGTGCGGTAATCTTCGGGTTACCAAGTCCAGATAGATATTGAACAATGGCCATGCATTCAGATCTAGCTCGCTGAGTTAGCCACCACTGATCGATTTGGGCAGTGAGCGCGAACCAGTACGAGAGCAGAAGCAGAGCTATCGGATCCCTGCTCAATACTAGTGGTCGCAGAGTGGGTAATGTACGGCCGCAAAATGCCATCAGAGCTGCGAAGTTCTCAGGATCGGCCTTCAAGCGCAGTAAGGGCGTAAGTAGCCGTAAGATGTAGTGATATTCGTTGTTCTCGTTCGTGGAATGTTCATCGAGATCACATAGATTTACGAATGCTGGCGGCAATCCAACGATTCCTGTTTCAGAACCATCGCTGAACGTGCCCCGGTCGTCATCAGAGCCGGGGAGTACCTGTCTCCAGACAAAATTGTCCAAGAACTCACCTAGATGCAACTAATCAGCCGCGATTCAACGCATCAAGTCGAGAAACAAGATTTGGTTCGACGGGAAAGCATAGAAAGACCAGAGTAAGGCTCACCGAAATATCCTCGCAGCGCCCGAAATCCCAGTGTTGCAGCTGACGGCTCTAAGGCATGCTGGAACTTGTCCTTATCGTCGCTGATGTATGCATCTGCGGAAACCTGGTCATCAAGTGAAAATGTAAAGATGATGGCCAGAAACGTTGTAGCTAGCGTTGCGTCGAAGTTTGGAACGCGGTCGCTAAATGCTTTTCGGTGGAAGTGTAGAGCCCGGTCCCAATGTGACGCTTCCGCGATCCTATACTGCTGGTGGTAGTCGACTTGGGACGAGTCATAGTACAGTCTCTTAAGATGGGCTGCAGATACAGCAAGAACCATGTGCATGAGATGAGGATGCAACCATGATTCTCTGGCCACGAAAGAGTGCATTACGCCTTTGCACATAGTTGAGCCGAGAGTGAAGCATGTAAAAGCCTGGAAGTGTTGAAGCATGCGAATGGAGCAGACAGCTCCAGCTCCAGAACCCGAAGACGAACGAGACGGAAGGCTGAGTAGATCTCCAAGCTCTGTATCGAGTAGATCGACCGACATTGAGTGCCTGAGTAGGACGAGGCGCCGTTAGCAACGGGGAGAAGAGCAAACTATTAGTGTTATGATAGTGGTAACGGCTACGTACATTTCTGCACGTGGTGTCGTATAACCACTCTCATCTGACCACAGAGCATTTGACAGGGGTCCGGTAGAGGTAGAATACGAGCACTCCGTATCTGTCTTGGTGCATTTGCAGCAGCGAGGCCGTCCTTCATCACACTAGGATAGATGTTTGTGTGGGTACGGGCCGATACTCCTAGACAGCACCAAGTACTATGCGGCACTGTGAGACCTTCCGCCACACGCGCTTGGGTCCGAGATACTCGCCAACCCTTCTACCAGTCGCGAAGTGATGGGTGGAAGGGCCGGCGCGTGTGTAGGAAAGGAAACAGAGCACCCGATAGTGCGCTGATACTGTCTTGGAGAACCCTTCTACCCAAGAAGTTTGCCTTACCTTGATACGCCTCTTCTTGCACGCTAAGCACCCGTCACGGCTTTTCTTGTGCACTCTCCGCGGCACGAATGGCTTATCATCGCGCGGCTTCCTCGCGAGCTGGACCTTGAAAACTGATTGCATCTTGAGGGACAATGGGAATCCGACGGGGTGTATAGAGGTATAGAAATGGACGATCTCAAGTATGATGAGGAGGATCGGGGCCGCCGTCGTGCTCTTCCACTCACCTGTGGTTTTATACCAAGCGCGAGAGACGTACGGCTGGCAGATACTTGCCAATGACAGTACACATAGCAGCGTGGCGCAGTTGTTTGCTTGACTTGAAAGTGATGATGATGATGAGACGTGAGGTTCGCCGACTGGAGTTTATATTAATTATAATATTAAGCGAATACGTGCCTCCCAAAGGATCGCCTTGCATTTACGGTAACCTCCTTGGTTCTAGCGCAACAAAGAGCCCTTGGAAGCTGGTCGCTCCTCACTCTCATTCTAGATTCACAGAGTGAGATCCCGTCGAAGCTTCTTCGTAATCGTCGGGATCAATGAGGGCGTGATGTTCCGCTCGACATGAATGCTCGTCGGAGCTAGATGGACAGGAGGCCCGACTCTCGAGCAGACTTTAACACGTGCAAGTGTCATATGCGCCAGGATTACGCGGTAGGTGAAGAGCAAGCACATGATTCGAGGTTGTCGAACTCGCACGAAGAACAACCCGATATTACGCACTTTTCCTAAGCACGCGTGAGTCTGGACTTGACAGTCCTGTAAGTAGTGCGACGGTAAGTGGTCTTCGTTTTCGTGCCTTGCATAATCAATCCATTCGCACAGCTCATTTCAACGAAGAATTTGACTTCACGTGTTGCACAACATTGGCAAACGCAGCATTCCAGCCGCCCTCTTCCTCACTTGCGATCAGCTGCCATATGTTCACATTCACCAGTCTTTACCGTGAATACCCACGACACTCCTTTGAATAGCGACCATCTAAGAATCGAATATACCGCGGAGCCTCAACTTGAACGTTACCGTGGAAACACCTCTCGCAGCATCGATATCGAACACCATACAAGCGAGATTTTCGAAGCAGATCTCGAAAGCACCTTTCACGCAGGAGCCACGAACCGACCAACTCGATGAGAACAGTTTTTGCGGCGGCAACGCTGCTTGCGACCACCGCGGCGCAGGACAGCGCCTGCGTTGACGATGGCGGCAATTTCTACTGCCAACTAGTGAATGCGATCACATACACCTCCGTTGGCGGGAATGGCACCTACAACAGAGTCACGAGCATGGACTCGACCTCCGGAGCTTGCGCCAGTTCACCTTACGACTACTCGGGGAGCATGACACCGTTGGATGAAGAGGTAGGTGGCGAACTCACCATCCATTCATTAAAACCAGCTAATAGCGAGTAGATCTCATGGCACATCCGTGGACCGACGATCTTGAAGCAGTTCGCAGCCTACACACCTGGCTCAGCGACTGTCAAGAAGTCACGTCGTAGTGAGCACATGCGTCGACACGTGCAAGGCAGTGTCACCAACCACAAGCATCGGGCGCATAGAGTCGAAGAGCGACAAGTCGGCGCCACCGTGACGGCAACAATCGACGGCATCGTACAGAGCTGGATCAACGAGTACGACGGCACACCTAGTGAGGCTACAAGCATTCCAGAGGTCGACAGCCCAAGTGGAACGGAGGCGCCGGTATCTGTATCTAACGGAACAGACTCGAGTAACGCCACGCTCGTTGGCAACGGCTGGGGTCGCAACGCTTTCTACCACGCCGACAACCAGACATCAGAAGGCCTCGTTTTCCTCAATCACTTCGGCGGATCCGGCTCTGGTGTCTTCGACTACAGCTTCGGCAACTCCCTCTCGTACGCCGGTGCGGATGGTACATGCGGCGCGGCCAGCCCAGAAACCCTCGCGTGCACCACCCTCCCCTCCAGCGCCGAAGTCGTGCTCATGAGCGACCAGCAGTGCGAAGGAGACGACTGCGGCTACGTCCGCCCTGGCACAGTCGCTCACCATGGCTGGGACGGCGCACGCAAAGCCTTCTTCTTCGAGTTCCAGATGCCCGACACCGGCGAAACCACGGACAACATCTACGACCCTGTCAACATGCCCGCCATCTGGATACTCAACGCGCAGATCCCACGCACGCTACAATACGGCAACGCAGACTGCTCGTGCTGGGGCTCCGGGTGTGGCGAATTCGATATGTTCGAGGTCCTGTCTCCCGGCTCTACGAAGGCAAAGAGCACACTGCACGGCAACAAGGCGGGTGGTGACAGCAACTACTTCGATCGACCACTTGATCAGCCGATTAAGGTGGGCATGGTGATGTACGATGACAACATCCACATCAAGGTGTTGGACGATGATGCCGAGTTTCCGAGTGTGATGGATGAGGAGACGATTAATGAGATCTTGGGCAGTACCATGGAGGCGAGCTTGTTGGTGTCGTTGTTCAGTCTGGCGGAGTCGGCTGCAGGCTAGGCAACTCGAAGAGTGTCAGCATCACAGGCGTTTAGGGCTGGCATGGCACGCATAAAGGATGTTCGGGAAGAATGCGGTTGAGATATCTCCACGCAGAGCAATCCTGCTCGGTTACCACACCATAAATAGTCTTAACCGAAAGTGGATGTATCTCAGCCACTGTTCACTTGCCACAGTCTCTTGCGGTGATACTGGCCTGTCATCAAATATCTCCTCGTGCTGACTCTTGCTTCTTCGCACCGGCGAGACCAGCTCGCATCCCGAAGCGAAGGAGTGTAGTTCCACCCCTTGGTTTGCCACTGAGTGGAGGCTGCTTGACTGAGAGTCTCGCCACTGGTCGATGCAGCCATCGCAGTAATTCGGTATGGGTGATCGAACAAAAGGTTCGCTCCTCCACCATACAATACAGCTTCCAGATAGCGTTTAGTAGCACCAAATCGGCGAGAAGGATAGAGATGAAGATATTGCCGGCTGATTTGAGACGAGGCACCGAGCAGAGGTACTTCGTCGATATTACAGAGGGTGTAATAAGTAGCGGTCCGTTGAGGTGGTCGTTTTACAGCTCACCGTATGTGAGATTTGTCATTAGATTGGTGATAGAATAGATGACCGAGTCCTCGGCTATACTTGAGAAATTCTGAGTGTATTGCTGGAGTATTTGAGCGCCCGCGACGATGTTGGAGACCGCAGGCACATCAACCTGGTGGAGTATTGTGAGTTGATCGGCAGTCCAGCAGCTTCGCATGTGGGTTCGAAGGTCTTGGTGAGAAAGGCAGGCCAGTGGTGGAACCAGACCCCGTCGATCGTGGTGGTATTTGGGCTATCGGTACATATCACTACCAGATAGCTCGTAGAGACGAAGTTCATGGAAGAAACAAGGATAGTGACAACGATACCACCAACGATGGCCACTGTTGTGAACCATCACTGTGGGTATCGTCTTGTTATGCTGTAGCCGAAAAAAGATGCGTTTCTCGAGCCATTTTGCGAGATTGAAGGGTATGTGAGATAGAATGGTGAAGAAAGCTGATAATGCAGATGTAAGAAAAGTAGACGACTTTCCTTTTAATGACAGCCTTCAGCATTGGTAGTCGTCGAGATATACTATATTGGGCCTGTAGAATGGAGAGCCACAGAGTATGGCGCACGTGGAGGTGAGATGAGGTAAGGCGGGAGAGTGAGTGAGGTGGAGTTCAAGGTGGCGGGAAAAAAGAAGCGGGTATTTGGCCGAGGTCCGGGAACGCTGATTCAACATGGCGAGGCATGAAGCACAATCTTCTTGAACGACACATGCTGGACACTCGTCACACGACCCTCACGAACGTTGTCCCCGGCGCTCCCCGACACCGCGATATAGACTACACATACAGCACTGCGCACGAGGTCAGCCAACTCGACGAGAGCCCATACCAGCCGCAGCGTTATTACGAGTTCATGAGATGTTGATTTGAAGGAGACGCATCAACAACAAGGAGTCGCATAGGAAGAAAAGAGAGTCAGACAGGCGGCCTGTATGGCCAGCCCACCTAAACCGTGGGAGCGTGCCGGCGCCACCTCTTCAGGTAAGAATCATCCACCACCAAGACTTCGACCACAACACTAACAATGTGCGCCGCAGCCGCCATTCCTGGCTCTAACACCACCACCTCTCTCGCAACACCTACATCCGCCGGCGCGCCCGCTCTGCCTGCCAGGCCTGACTCGCTATCTGCCGTCGCAACTCGCACAGCATCCAACTACTCCAACAATCCCTACAACCGCACAAGTCCTTACGGCTACGGCGGCGGCGGCATGAACTCCTACGGCTCGCCTTACAGCCGCTTAGGCGGCGGCTTAGGCGGCGGCTACGGTGGCATGGGCGGGGGCATGTACGGAGGGATGGGAGGCATGGGAGGCATGGGAGGCATGTATGGAGGGATGGGTGGAATGGGAGGTATGGGCGGCATGTACGGCCAACAGCCGGGCATGTACGGACAACCGGGCATGGATCAGCAAAGCTTGACACAGACATACCAGCAGTCGACACAACAGACGTTCCAGATGATCGAGAGCATTGTGGGCGCATTTGGAGGCTTTGCGCAGATGCTGGAGAGCACGTTTATGGCGACGCACAGTTCGTTCTTTGCTATGGTGAGCGTTGCGGAGCAGTTTGGCAATTTAAGGCAGACGCTTGGGTCGGTGTTGGGGATATTTACGGTGATGCGGTGGATACGGATGGCGGTTGCGAAGATTACTGGACGACCACCGCCAGCGAGCTCGAAGGAACTCACGCCAGCAAATTTTGCGGCTTTCAGCGGGAAGGCACCAGATGGTGGACCAGCGCAACCTCGACCAAGCAGGAAACCGTTCATCTTCTTCGTGGTGGCTGTTTTCGGTCTGCCATACCTAATGACAAAGCTCATCCGCGCACTCGCCGCATCGCAAGAAGCAGAGCAAGCGAAGATGGCGAATGCTCCGTACGCCGCTGGTCCCGATGGACAACCCAATCAGCCACTGGATCCCAGCAAATTGGACTTCTGCCGAGTGATATACGATTACACACCACAAACACAACCTGGTCAGCAAATGCACGAGGGCGTTGACCTGATCGTGAAGAAAGGCGATCTAGTCGCTGTGCTGTCCAAGACCGATCCCATGGGCCAGGAAAGCGATTGGTGGCGATGTCGCGCGCGCGACGGTCGGATGGGGTACCTTCCGGCGCCTTACCTGGAGACTATCAAACGGCCTCAGGGACAGATAGCAGCTGCTCCAAAGAGCAATGCTACGTCTCCGGCCAGCTCGAGGGTCAATACGATGACTGCTAGTGTGAAGAGTCCTGAAAGCAGGACCAATAGCATGAAGATCACCGAGAAGGAGAAAGCGGAGATCGGGAAGGTGGAAAAGAAGCCCCTAGAGAAGGGAGAGACGATTGAGGGCTTCCAGAGTGGAGGCTTCTACAATTGATATTGTGAGCCATGTTGAGTACTTTAGGCTGGATGCTTTTGAGCGAGCGGCGTTCGTGGAGCTGTCTTCTGGATTGGTCTGAGGCGTTCAAGCGATCTTGCAACCTTTCGGTGGTGCTGCTGCTAGAGCGTGCATACAGCTATCCCTTGTCGATATGTACACAGTAATGCACCAGTCTTCTCATGTGATGCATGTCCCACCACTTTCGCCAGGGCTCGACCAGGGTCGTTCAGCTCGCGCCTTGGACACGTCCCCCTTCAACGTACTTCAATACGACTTGCGCCAACAATCCTCATACTCGTACCCGTAACATCCCGTAACTCTAGACACACACCTCGGGTCCTATCAATGTCGTAGCAATTGTCCATTTGCTTGCACACGGACACGAATACGCTGATCAACTTGCGCCAACTCTACACCTGGAACGAACACGATGTCGCAACCTTCGCTGGTTACGCAGCTCTCACACTACATCCTCGACGGGCTATGGCAATTACAAAGCTGCTTCCACTGCTTCCCAAGTAATCCCAGCCTCAAGATCAATGGACGCAGTTTCAAGATCTTGAGGTTACTAGGCGAAGGAGGTAAGCACAAACTAAGGCAGCTGAACAAGGTATACGGAAGTCATTACTGACACCCTTTACAGGTTTCTCATACGTCTACCTCGTCCAATCACCCGGCGATCCGACCCTCTACGCCCTCAAAAAGATCCGATGTCCGTTCGGCCAAGAGAGCGTGTCACTCGCGCTCAAGGAGGTGGAGGCATATAGCTTATTCACACCACACCCCAACATCATCCACGCGATCGACCATTCTGTTGAAAGTGATCGCGGCGATCCGGGGAGCAAGACTGTGTACATCCTTCTCCCCTACTTCCGGAGAGGGAATCTACAGGATGCCATCAACGCAAATCTGGTCAACCGGGCTCGGTTCCCGGAACGGAGACTCATGGTTCTGTTCCTGGGAGTGTGTAGAGCGCTCAAGGCGATGCATCAATACCGCGTCAGTGGCGCACCAGGTGGAGAAGCTGCGCGGCGGAAAGCGAAGGGTGTGCGGCAGGAGGCTGCTGATGCGGATCGCGAGGCTGAGGAGGAGGTTGTTAAAGCGAACACACGCCGGAAACGGCGAGATCAGAGGGGTGGAGAGGAGGACGGCGAGGAGCAGGATCCACTTATGGAAGGGGAGGTCATGGCGGCACATGAAGGCATGGCGGCGGGAGAAACGAGGGCGTACGCGCATCGGGATATCAAGCCGGGAAACATCATGATCAATGATAATGGGACGCAGCCGATACTAATGGATCTGGGGTCAATGGCGCCGTCGCCAACGCCGGTGACGAGTCGGGCGTTGGCGCTGCAGGTTCAGGATCAGGCGGCTGAGCATAGCACGATGCCGTATCGTGCACCGGAGCTGTTTGATGTCAAGACTGGGACTGTTATTGATACAAAAGTCGATATCTGGTCGCTCGGCTGCACGCTATATGCATGCTTGGTTGGCAAATCACCTTTCGAAGCTCGATCGGAAGAGACTGGCGGCAGCTTGTCACTCTGTGTGCTTGGTGGCGACTGGAGATTCCCCGACGAAGGTCCTGCGGAGGCAAAGAGAGGCAAGCAAAGGGTGGTGGATGCCGAGGAAGCGAAGAACAAGCAGAAGGAGGACGCGATATCGGAATCTGTCAAGGAGGTTGTGAGGAAGTGTCTGATGGTTGAGCCGGCAGAGAGGCCGGATGTGGATGAGTTGATTGTGATGGTGGAGAGGGTTGTGGAGGAGTTGCCGGACGAGGGAGACGCGGCGGTGGATATGGAGTAGAAATCTGCGTGTCCGTGGATAGATTTCGCTTCTGATATGTGTCATATACCCGCAGAACCGTTGACGCTGTCATGCTTGCTTCTCTCCCAGACTCGAAAGTTTGCCTCCTTCCCATTTAAGCGTAGTGCGATAGCATAGGACTCGTCGAGTTCGAGGAGAAGCTCTCCATCGATCATCCACTCTTCTCGATAAAAGCGGTACACCGGCTACGGCGACGTCTCGTACTGTAGTAGCACTGAAGATTCCGATTTCCTCGAGATTTTTGGCATCAACCAACTGCTTCGGACAACTCGCTCCTTCTCCGAGCCGTCCATAGCCAACCCGCCACTACACAGCCTGATAATACCAGCAGGATGGTTCAAAAGGCTATGAAGTTTACGCCAGAAGTCTTGCTTAGTGCACCAAGGCGCTCTGCAGGCGTTCCCAATGCTCTTGGGACGAAGGTACTCCATACAACGAGCACATACAGCTTCAAGACACACAGCAAGGAAACCACGTTGAACCTGATTGACGTTATCAGCGGCGACAGTCACGTGCTTGCTCGTGACGAAGATGTATCCGACTTCAATTGGCTGGACGATGCTGGTAAGTCGATGTGGAAGTGTTCTCCGGCATGCGAGCGAGGCGTCAGTGTGGCGACGTTGACTGTAGTGGCCTCGTCCTCATCGACTTGTGTGAGACGTCGTCAGCTCCTCTCGGGCTATTCGACCGAGGGTGACTCAGTTCTCCGGGGCACTGCTGGGGAAGAGGCCACTACAGTCGCTGTCAAGCCCTTTTCGGCTCGACCATAAAGTACGAGAACCCCGTTGACTCAAACTTTGGTCTAGGTACGACTTTTGCTTGCTTGCAAGCATCTGAAGATGGCACTACGGATCTCTGTATTGTAGATGTGCCTTCAAACACATCCTCGTACGACAGCTGGAAGAAGCGGCACTACGTTGCTGGGACTATAGACGCACCAGCAGCTAACTTGAAGCTCGCACGACTTGATGAAAAAGGAATAGAATTTGGGCTCGTAGTATCCGCGCAGACGGCGAAGGATGGAAGTCTGTTCAACGTTGTCAAGGCGCCCCAGACCCAGAGTACTGGAAGATTGTATAGCAGTCTCTACGTAAGGCACTGGGACCACTGGGAGGTCAAGGAGAGGGGTGCGTTGTGGTATGGCAAGCTGTCCATGAAGGAGGGTGGAAAATACAGTATGAGCGTTCTCACCAACGCACTCAAAGACACACAGCACGAATGTCCTATCCAGCCATTCGGAGGTACTGAGGACTTCGACCTTTCCCGGGACCGGATCATCTTCGTGGCTAAAGACCCGGACCTTAACCCAGCGTTGAACGTCAAATCCAACGTATACATCGTGCATATTGAGTCTTGGGGTGGCAAACATGCTCCGGAAATCCAGCGAGTGATCGTTCCAGGCTACGAAGGCGCCAGTAAGTCAAGAATACTTCTCTAAGACATGATCAAGCGCCAGGCAGGGCTTTGAAGCATTTCCAGCTCGACCACCAGTCGGAGATACTTGCTGACCTTTTGCTCAAGGTACAAGCCCTACCTTCTCATGGGACGGTCGTATGGCAGCGTTCCTTTCTATGAAAACAGCTGGTTACGAAGCAGATCAGAACCACATATTCCTTCTGCCATCTCTCGCGACGGCAGGCAATCTGACGGCTACTCGAGCCTTAGCAGACAAGGATCAAGGCGATACGGGCAAGTGGGATCGGAGTCCATCTTCTATATGGTTCACACCTAACGGATCACTTCTTGCCATCGCGGAAGAATATGGCTTCGCCAAGCTATTCATCTTCACCAGACCATCTCTCGCCGTGAATGGGGCAGAACCGCGAAGCTTGACAAGCACGGGTTATATTAGCAATTGCCGGCCTTTGTTGGACGGCCGCATATTCGTCTCCGGTTCGACTCTGGTGGATAACTCGTTCTACGCTCTCGTCGACCCTCTCCTACCGCTAGCTGGCTCTGGGACAGCAGACAACTTCATGTTCTGGACCAGTTCCAACTCGAACAGCGGCAACAAATTCGGGCTTTCTCCTAACCAAGTATCTTCAATCTGGACACCAGCAAGCAACAAGAAGATACGAAAGGAGGTACACGCAATCGTGGTGAAGCCAAGCAACTTCGACCACGACAGAAAGTACCCTGTCGCATATCTCATACATGGTGGGCCACAAGGTAGCTGGGCGGACAACTGGTCGACTCGATGGAATCCGGCTGTATTTGCAGAGCAAGGTTACATTGTCGTCGCTCCGAACCCGACTGGAAGTACGGGATATGGTCAGGAATTTACCGATAGCATTCGGAGGAACTGGGGTGGAGATCCTTATCAAGATATTGTGAATTGCTTCGAGTGGGTGGGAGAGAACATGCCCGAAGCGGACAACGACAGGGCTGTGGCATTGGGTGCAAGCTATGGCGGATATATGATGAACTGGTAAGCGTCCTTTTCGTACGGGTCTTTGAAGTCTCGCTAAAGATTGTGCAGGATTCAAGGTCATGATCTTGGACGCAAGTTTAAAGCGCTGGTGTGCCACGACGGCATACTTAGCACTGCCGGCATGCTCGCAACAGAAGAGCTCTACTTCCCCTTCTTTGACTTGGGTGGCACACCGTGGTTCGATCCAGGTTTTAAAGACACAGAAACCAATAGTGCCGCCGCTCAGGCCAAGAACAACTTCACTTCCGCCACCATGAGCGATTGGCGCAAGTGGGATCCAAGCGAGCACTTTGCGAACTGGTCGACGCCACAGCTCGTGATTCACAGCTCAAAGGACTACCGTATCTGCATCTCGGATGGTCTGGCGGCTTTCAATGTATTGCAAGCGAAGGGCGTGGACTCTCAATTCTTGACGTTTCCAGATGAGGTCAGTGGCAGCAGCCGCATGAGTGCGACACGCTTTTGATGCTGACTGTGTTGCAGAACCACTTTGTCTTGAAGCCGGAAAACGGATTAGTATGGCACAAAGTTGTGCTGAACTGGATCAACAAGTATGCCGGCCTACCTCCGTACACGAAAGATGATCCGGATGGTGATGACTTCTGGGGCGGGGTGAGAGGCGACAAAGATGAGGTCGTGGAGATGGCTGGGCAAGGGAAGCCCGAGACGTAGTCTGATACAGCACAAGTTCCACTTTGGACAGTCTGATTGATGGTCTATGGACACAGACCAGTGTGAACCCCGAGTCACCGTCCAACCCACTCCCCAATGTCACCATACTGCCCGCCAAACTCGTAGTTCATGCTCATCATGCGCTGCATTTCCAGACGATCGCGGTCGGCGCGTGGTTCGATGGGCTCGTTGCTGCTGCTGCCAATGAAGACGTTTTGAAGCCACTTTGTGATTGAGCTGGAGCGTCGTGTAGTGCTCGAATTATTCGGATTGCCGGTGTCCGGTGTCGTTGCAGAAGACTTCGAGGTTGAAGTGCTGGACTTGCGTATTTTGCGCTCTGCTGGCGTTATTGGGTCTGCCTTTTGTGTTGGTGAAATTGGAGTCGAACTGCTCGACTTGCTTGTTTTGCGATCGGCTCCAGCCATGTTGAAGAATTGTTGCTCGTGATAAAGCCGGTAAATCGATGTGCCTCTGCTGTGTTTTGAGACAAATGTGACAACAGAAGTAGATCACTCGATCCATCGTCGATAGCAGCACGCGATTGACGACTGATTCTCCTCCATGGAACCATAGCTGACGTTGCTGAACTTCCCTCACACGCTCTGCGGACGGATGAGAAACTGCCATCCACCGGTAAACGAAAACGACAAGTGGTCGAGATGAGAATAAGCGGCCTTGTCCAATCAAACATACTTGAAAGGATATCATGGACGGACTAGACGGTAGCGATTTGGAGAAGCAGCTGACGGTACCAAGTTGGAGTAGAAGCTGACCACGAGTAAGCTCACGATTCGTGCCCCAGGAGTGAACATGATTCTGGATGCACGACGTACCGACGAGCACGGATCTCTTCTCGATGAGAGATGAGGGCTTCTTCAAAGATGCCCGATCTGACAGCAGTACCTCCGACTCCACGCTAAACAGCACGCACTTGCTTCATATCCCATGATGCCTCCATTTTCTCCCATGATAATCATCCCTCAACTTCCTTGCTTCGATCCCGCAGAAACTCTGACAACCACATCAATGGCTTCTCAGGCTCGTAGGCTGCAAGATGCTTCATCGCTTCCAGCAGATGTGGTGTCACATGCTGGTTGAGATATTGTCGGGTTGGTCCACCGTGAGCGACTGGCTTCTCTGGTTTCGCGACTGGCTGGGGCGGCATCGAGCCAGGTCGTGCTGTGGATGCTGACGGCGCTGCTGGAGGGGTCATGACAGCAGCTGGTTGCGGCGGGGGAAAGGTTTCTGAAGCCATGGTTGGAGGAGGCTGATCTGGGACCGAGTGGAGTGCTGTTGCTGCTGGCGCATCTTCCTCTTTCATCTCGATGTCGTGGCCTGGCGCGCCATTGCTGGTTGGTTCGTCCATTGTGGTTCTGTTTTACAGTGCGTTGGCTCTGGTGAAGTTCAAAGTTGTGATCTTTTAGAACAGGTTTGGCGCGGTCGACGCGTTGTCTTGGCGCGTAGAATTGAACTTCACTTCACAACACTACGACTTCACTCCATTGCTCACCTATCTACTTGCGTCACGTTCATCAAAGCCACCTGCAAACACCAAAGGTCCAAGCTCTGGCGCCATCTAGCCGACGACTGTACGTAAAACATGGACAACGAAGGCCGACACTTCCCAGTGTACAACAACGCAGTCGCAGGCTTCGTCCCATAATCCTCGTATATACCTGTAATACCAGCTAGCTCGCGGCCACGTTTCACGTACGTCGCCTGCACTGACGTCGATCCTCTACTTCCAGCCTTCACAGCAGTCACGCTCCCTGATTATCACATGTGACCACTTGGTGAAGTTTTAAGGTTTGGTGAGGTTTTATCTTGTCTCCTGACCATATCTACCTGTCGTAACCCTTTTCCCTCTTCACCTTCCACGAACCTTGTCGATTTTGTCGAGAACCGGCCACCACCAGACACCGGAACCGGACCTCCAGGCTCCCACAGGATGGCGCCAAAAGCAGCACAAGTGAGTTACGCATTTTCCCGAGTACTTTCAGCGGTATGTTTACGGTCGACACAGAAGCCAAAGGTGAAGGCTGAGGCAGAGCCCACGACGCCAAAACCACAGTCAAATACCAAGCGCAAGGCCGCCAGTCCGTCACCAGGTGGCACTCCAGCCTCAAAGAAGAAGGTCAAGAAGGAGGTGCCGCCCTCTCAGAGCCTTGAATGCGATCCTCGCGCTGCTGTACCGATTGACGTCACTGTCGAAGGAGGTCTTGTGGCCGAGAGCGTGAAGGATGGCAAGTTCGGTCTGACGCTCAAGCTTGAAGGACTGAGTGCGTTCACGATGGTCAAAACCGTAAGTGCCGCTCCTCCGCAACCAGCTTGACGATGCTAACGCAAACCTCCCCAGCTTGTCTTCGTAGATGGAGGTGAATTTGATGGACACCAAGCCATCATCCTCAAGCCCGCCAAAGCCTTCCCGTTCATGGAACTGCCGGACGAGGTCCGTGGCCCCGTCTACAAGATCTACTTTGCCGTCAACGGTATCATCGGCAAAGAAATCGTGCTGGAAGGACGTCGACCAGACAAGGACATCTACGCCAAATCATACGCTGAAGGCTCCCAAAATCGTGTTGCTCTGCTCGCCGCCAGCAAGAAGATCTACGAAGAGGCTGCTCCAATCCTCTACGAGCACGCGTTGAAGTTGGAGAGCACCACTGCAGTTGTTGACTTCATGGCACAGTGCAAAGACTCCTTGAAGACGAAGCTCAAGAACGTGGAGATCAAGACATACGTCAAGACCCAGTCCAGAATCGCCTTGCACAACCTGTCGAACGCCGTCAACATCACTCGCCTGCATATCGATACTGGCGTGTCGAGTGATGGCGACCCTACCAAGGCAGCAAAGGCTTTCTAGGTGGATGCATCGAAGTTCCTGGAAGCTGTGAGCGGCAAGATGGGTGCGAAAGGGGCCGGTGTTAATGTGCTGAGCTTCGGCAAGCAGGCTCTGACCGTTAAGGAGGGCAAGACTACACAGCCATGGTCGGAGGAGATGAAGGAGACGTTCCTTGAGGAGTTGAAAGCGAAGATGAAGTGAGTCCGGTCTTGGTTGGACCATGCAGGCTGAACTGACATGTGCCTCAGGTGATGGTCTCTTTTGACAAGGCTATCATCATGGCACGAGAAGCCCCAAAAGAACGTTTAAGCCCGAGGACTACGATTACCTCTCCTCAATAGTTGATGGCTCTTGATGGGAAGCAGAGTGTGGTAGCACATAAGCATAGGCAGATGCAAATGCAAATGCAATCGGAGGGATCTTTCTATCAAAGGCAACGATCTTTAGACGTCTCAGTCTGTCGCAGGATGTCATTATCTCCGACATCGAGACGTCAAGTTCGTGTTCACATATGCTTTTAGGGAAAGCCCAACGGTCTTTTCGAGAACTCGTTTTGTCTCTGTCTTATTGGGCCCTCATTTGTTCGCTTGCCTCCCTAGCCGACGCTTTGGTTGAATTCGTCCTATATTGTGGATGTTAACGATTGTCCATCCTACCACTGAGGTTTCGAAATAAACATACCACGGTGCTCTCTCCTTGGGCCGAGTTCTTCTCGCTGCTTGCTTGCTACATTATCCGAAAGCGCCTACCGTAGCCGCGAACTCTTGAACAATACAGCAGGACAACACTTTTACGACAGTGGCTGGAAGACTGTTGGGCGTCTGCTAACGGCCTCACTGGCATGGAAAGCGTGGAGTGGTATTCAGCGATTTGAATTCGGCAATTTGATCGTCAGGCATATTACCGAGCGATAGTGTCACCGAACTGCATGACAAATATTGTCATTGCTTGGTACGATTTCACTGCCTTGAGCAACATTCACGTCCCTAATAATGCCCTCCTTCAGTGCGTTCGTGGTAGAATTGCAATCGAGGGGTGCTATGCTTCAATGTTCTCTGTGTCCGTCGGCACTCCCATTTGTCGATATGACCTTCCTGTTTGGTAATACCCACGGAGTACTCACGCTACTCAAGGCCTGGGCCCCAAGCTGCTCGACGATTACTGGCTTCGGAAACAACGGCGAAGTCTAACTCAGGTAAAGGCATGAAAGTGCCGCATGCCGCAACCTTCTTTGCGCCGTACAACCACTTGCGTCAAAGTTACAGGGTAAATGACGCTGCGTTGACCAGCTTCACATGCAATTCAAAGATTGCTGGTCGGTCGTTGGCGACTAAAGCGACCATGCTTCGTGGGGTTGCATGGGCTTTGGCGGCAACGTGCATGCTTTCGGGGTGGCACCCGGAGAAATCTCCGGTTTTTTGGAACGGAGAGATCTCCGTACTGCCCTCCCGGCGACGGCCTCTACTCCTAGGTACGAATTCGAAGCAAAAAAACTTGGGTTTGCGGCCAGTGGTGAACGCCTAGGCGTTCCACGACAAGGGCGTTCCGGCAGTCTTTGCTGGGACCCAAATCGTTTCTTCAAAACTCCCACATACATGACACAAGATAACGGCAATGGTCAACATCCTGTCCGCCACCAACGCGACAACTTTGCAAGATACGAAGGCAATCACTGAGTCCTGGGATGCGGTGATCGAGGAAACCTCGGCTTGAATCGACCCAGTCACAGCCTGCTTCACCTCTCCTTGCACCATGGCTGCCAGCGCTATGTTCCCACAGCCCATTAGCTATGGCTTCGAGCACGGATATCCGACCGGCGATCAAGGTCTGGGATTACAGCTCAGCGGTCCTTGTGATATTGACGCCCCAGCCGATGCATACAGGGTACCAATGTGAGCTTGCCTCACAGGTGAAGCATCTTTGCTCCTGCCAACTAATAAAGCCGCAGTTTCGGCTTGTCCGACCGTACAGCCCTAGGCAAACAATTTCGAGGCATAGCGCTCCAATGGGACTCACTTGCGGATCTCCAACCTCCACCTGGTTGCGCGAGCGTGGAACCTAGCTTGGAGATCTGCGTGGCGTCAGCAGCGCAATACAGACCTGGAGAGGAGAGCTTATATGGCACAAGTGTGTCCCCCCAGGACGTCCATTTCAATGCTGGCGATGGGATAGTCGACGCAAGGGTGGACCAAGTACTGCCAACGTACATGAGACCGGATTCAGTACGCCATATATCAAAGGCTCAACGCATGAACACGAAGACGTCGGGAACGCCAAGTGTTACTTCCATTGAGACGTCAGCCAAAGAAGCGGCAGCAGCATCAGATCGATCGGAGAGAGCCCGTCATGCTGCGATTCTACGGCATACTCAAGTGAAGGAGAGCAAAGCAGCCGGCCTGCATCAGACACCAAAAGATGTTGAAAGAGAGAAGAACCGTATAGTAGCCGCCAAATGTGGAAAGAAGAAACGGGCGGCGAATGTTGCATTGAACGACGAATATCGAGCGGCGGCAGCCGCAAACACCTCGATGAAGCGCGAGCAACGAGAACTCCTCGATCAGCTTACATTCTGGCGGATGCTCGCCTTGCAGCATATAAGCAATGGACAAACCATGTGTCAGTGCGACGAAATTCAGCGATACAACACGGATCAAGCGCTCCGAGCTCTGTACGAGATGGAAGGGAGCAGCAGACTTAGCAGCCTCTGTTCCAGTCATGATATTTACGAGGACGAGCAGGCAGATCTGGTTTTGCCGACCGTTTGAGTACGACTTCACCGCGTTGCTGCTCCATCGCAATCGACCTCTTGGCGACATGAGAGAACACCTCATCTCGGGACTCGCACTGTACAGGTATTGACATCTTCCCCGCTTGATCAATCGCGAAGATCGTCCGATACCTAAGAAAAACGACCAAGAAACACATTCACAATGAGTCCCTGCAGCTTCTCGTCGCCTCGTTAACATCCCGATGTAACGAGTGGCGGCCGACAAGGTAAATCCTTATTAACTGTCTGTGCTTTAGGGTTCAGGCCACCGCCCGTGTTTCTCCACGGCACGGCACCAACGGCGAGCCAAACAATCACACTTTCTGCTCCATTCAAATCCTTGCACGTGATGCTGGGAAAGCCTACGGCCAGATGGACGCAGACCATGACCACCATCTTCAGTATCGGTCGTTCCTGCGTTTATTACGAAGCATCCTCATAGCCCTGGCTAATGGAAAACCGCGTGCATGGATGCTTGACACGGTGATTGTGATTGAATCGGACTGTCGCGAGGCCATGCTTCCTTCAAAGTTCAGCGCTCAGCAGCGCGTTCGCGTGGCAGCTTTTACGACCAACAGTCGCACGATGCTTGGAAATACTCATATAACAAGATAGCTTTCATTCCATTTGCTTGTACCTTCAGAAATGTCGGGCATAGTTGCATACCCTCCCAGACCTGGCGCCCGCGTCAAAGTTATAGGAGCTGGTCTTCCGCGTACAGGTATGTCGGAGGTCTGCCGGTCTACAGGAGGACGCACTAATCGGGCTCCCTCCAGCCACCAACTCCTTCGTTGCTGCGTTACAGATTCTCCTCGATGGCCCGCCGTACCACGTTGGAGTCCAGACAGCCATGGCGGAAAGCGAGAAGGACGTGCTTACTTGGATAGACATCCTTGAAAAGCGTCCATATCGAGACGAGGGCGAACGACAGGCCGGACTTCGACAAATTGAAGCAATATTGGATGGCTATGTCGCAACCGCCGATCCTCCTGCGTCACAGCTCGTGCCTGAACTTATTGAAATTTATCCTGAGGCCATCGTAGTCTGTACCACTCGGGACATGGAGACTTGGGCCAACGGCATGGTCACCATCACAGCAATGGTCCGGCCTCGACTGCAAAGGTTCATCTTCTTCTGGATGGGCAATCTGCGGCATCTCCCAAGGATGTGGGATCTGCTGCCAAAAGTCTTCGCAGAGAGATACGGAGCTCAAACGAGAACCAAAGCGGATGCTAAGCAGGTCTACGAGCGACATCACCAGTGGCTGGAGGAGATCGTTCCAAAGAACAAGCTGTTTTACTTTAATGTGAAGGATGGGTGGGAGCCTTTGTGCAAAGCGCTCGATGTTCCGCTTTTCAAGGATATCCCTTTCCCAAGACTCAACGACAGCAAAGCTTTCGAAGGTATATTCCGAGAGTGGGCGATGCAGGGCTTGTTAAGATGGGCAGCCGTCCTTGGCTGTGGGGTCGTCTGCTTCTCGGTGCTCGCTATATGGGTTCGATAGCTTACCGACATGACAGACATCGAAAGGAGACTATGCAGTGCTCTAATCGATGCCCTTTGCAGTCCTCGCTTTGTTCTCCTAGACAGTATCAGACACACACCAACCAGCGCTCTGGAATTTCGCGGCTTCGTTGCAAAAGTCTGAGACACGCTGGGCCTTCTACTCATCGCTTTGGGGCAACGACCCCGATACTTTTGGCAATGCATCCTAGGCCCTGGAGGATTGTCTACTTTTTCGGCGCTCAGGAGTTGCGCCGCGGGCAAGACAGACCATACGTCACTGCCATGGTATGGTCCGTGGTTGACACTCCGTAGGCCAAGTCGCATTCGATGAAGACCAAAGGACACTACTGGGTACAATTCCTCCCCGTAACCTTTGCCAATTGCGCGAAGGCTTTCTTGACAGAGCACAGCCTCGGGATCGTCCTCTGGCTAGTATTTGTCACTTATGGCTGTTACGCAGTACCCCAGACTTCCAAGCAACTGACTTCGATATAGAGCTTGGACCTCGATGCGCCAAGTAGGAACTTCCTCTTTCCGGGACCTTGGTACTCTTTGCTGACCACATCCGGACGAGCCTTTCCAAACAAATTCAGAATGCGGTCTGCAGCGACTAGAATTTGACCTCACCCAAGACCGCCCGTGACCTGGTACGTCTTCTTGGTAGACACTTGTACGAAACCTTGCTGGAAATCGCTACTCGCCCAGCATGCCAACACCCTCCATCGCTCGCATCCCAAGTCTTGCTGGAAAGCTACTGTTGGGCAGAACAACAATAGGATACCAGAAACAGCTGTCCTTGGCCTTAGTAACTTTGTGTCAGTGACGAGTCTGGCCACTTCGTGAGCCTTGTCGACTTGGCCTACGTTCCAAAGCCATGGGTCAGGAGGCTGTGGCTATAGCGTTGGAGGGGAAGAGACCCTCTCCAGGTGATGTATATAAGTATAATCAATTCCTCATATCTATCCCTCATCTCAACTACCAACAGCATCCCAAGCCCAGCACCATACACCGACAAAGCTCCACAGCAACAACCCACCCCAAACCTCACCTCAAGCCACCATGAAGATCACCGCAACCATCGCCGCTGTTGCCCTTATGGCCTCCTCAGTCGTTGCCTCGCCCGTCGCTGAGCCAGGTCACGGTCGCGGCTCTGGTAGAGGCAAGGGCGACAAATGGTAAGCACTAATGAGTAGAAGGGTTCTCAGAGACACGATCAGGCTCTGTTTCGTGCTCTGAAACCCTTTGAACTCTTCAACAAGACTGAGACACTTGCTGACCCTTTTACCCTTCTGTGCTGTAGGTGCGGCAAGGACGGCAAGCCCATTCAGTTCTCTTCGACCTACAGCGTCACTGCGACACCCGATCAGGTTGTCAACGGCACTGAGCTGACTGGAGGCCTCCCGGTAAGCATACGATTCTCCTCTGAACCAACCTTTGGATCGTAATCGCTAACACATCTTCTCCCAGGGCGCCATTGGCTACTACGACTTCGGAATAAATCGCCGCCTCAATACTATCTGCTACGACATCAAGATCTACGGCTTCCGTGGCCAGTACGAGTCTCCTGCCGACACCGCAACACGTATGTTCGCCATAATGCTTTGGACCGATCTACAATTACTGATGAGAATTAGACATCCACGAGGCAGCCAAGGGTGCGAGCGGTCCACCACGTCTCGCATTCCCCAACCCCAAGAAGACTGGCAAGGGTGATGAGCGCCGTAGCCAGGGCTGTCTCCAAGGTCCATTCGAGACCGGTGTCTTGGATACGGTGACCGGCATCGACACTGGCGCTGGATTCAGGGTCGGTCAGATTGAGAACGATCCAGAGGCGTTCTATTGCGACGTCCACAGCAGCCTGGCTGTCCCTGGTGCCATCCGCGGTCAGCTCTCTGACTAAGCGCTGTCTAGATTGAGGAGACAGATGGAAGGGTTGGTCGTTATACAGTTCTTGTAATAATTATCTTGGAAGCACATACTCAACTTCAAACGTTTTTTATTTATCTTTCAATTGTTCAAAGCATCAGCGCTCTTCCTTCAACACTGTTCCCAACATGTGCTCCAGATTGACCGTCCGCACTCGGGCTTGCATTCAGATTAACGCTCCGAGAGTTGCCACAACCAAGTCAAAGTGAAAAATTTGGGGCACATCATCCGAGATATATGACAGCTTTCCCTCTCTCTTCCGGCAAACAAGTTGGTCGTATCGAAGAGAGCAGGAGCGGACGACGGCAGATGTTAGAAAGACGCCAGACCTAAAACGAGCAAGTAAAACGCAGAATGCGCTATCTTGTTAGCGAGACCGACGACTAACGCACATCAAAAGCGGGACTATGGGGCGACTTCATCAGCTTACTTAGTAGGCCATCTTTGTCCGAGCAAGTATATGAGTAGCATCTATTGCTTCTTACAGCAGCAGACACCAGTCAGGAAGCTTCCCGAAACACACAAGGATCGCGACTTGAAATCACAGCACCATGGTCGAGAAAGTATGGCTAGTGACGGGTTGCAGCAGCGGGTGTAAGTCAGCGAAGCTCTTACCGATATCGCATACTGCTCACACGCTAGAAACCAGTGGGAAGAAAGCTCATCGAAGCCATAAGCAAGCGAGGCGACAAAGCCGTAGCGACAGCACGCAATATCTCAACGATTGAAGACCTCAAGTCCAGCACCGTGGCAACTGTTCAACTCGACATCACTGCCTCGCAGGACGAGCTTAACCAGCGTGCTGCAGAAGCCGTCGAAGCATTCGGCCAGGTTGACGTGGTTGTCCACAATGCCGGATTCATGCAAATGGGGACGTGGGAGGACCTGACACCGGAGCTTGTCCAGGCGCAGTTTGCAACAAATTTCTTTGGGCCTATGAACCTCAACGTAAGCTTTGCCTTGTCCGCCTTCTGTGCTGCTTTCCGGTCCTTCGCTGACTTTGCTCACCAGAGAGCGATCCTACCGCACCTCAGATCCAGGAAAACAGGAACACTCGTCTTTGTGAATTCCACGTCATCGTGGCAGCACTTTGCTGGTGTCTCTGCATACGGGGCCAGCAAAGCTGCGCTAGACCGTAGGTCTGGTCCTTCCCGTTCTCACGATATATGTTGCTGACCAGTACCAGGCGCCCTCGATGGTCTATCACGAGAGGTTGGACCCGCAGGCATCAAAACGCTCTCCTTGGACATTGGAGCCTTCGAATCCTCATTGATTCTGGAGCACAAAGCGCCGAGCAACGCTCCGCCATCGGAGCACAATTCACAGCTGATGGACATGCTGAAGTCGTACCTGCCCTACGTCCACGCTAACCCAGTCATCGAGGTAGAGAAGTTGGCGAACCTGGTCGTGGATCTTGTGAGAGGCGAGGGAGTCGCAGAAGGGAGAGAGATTCCACTTCGCTTCCCGGTCGGTCCGGACGATCTGTGGAAAGAATGGTCCAACGAAGGAACGAAACATATCCCAGCTGCTCTTCCGGTTGGTGCGGATGCTTTGATGTATGTGAAGGAGGTGTGCCAGTACAACCTTCGCATGGTCGAGCAGTGGGAGGACGTAATCAAGTCTGCTGATGTGAAGAAGCCCGCTGCTTAATACCAACTGGACCGGCGAGCTTCAGCTGCATCTCTAGGCCCTTTTCATCTTCTGTTTTGGGGCCTTCTGCTGTGGCACAGGCTGCTTTGCGGACGCTGGCGTTGAAGTCACTTGCTTTGGGGCCGCTGGCTTGGGAAGCAGACTTTTCACCTTGGTCAAGAAGCGAACACGGTCGTCTTCTAGGTAGGTACTGTTCTGCAGAGCCAGCCTTGAAATGTTATCCAGTAACGGTCGCTTGCTATCATTATCCTTATTGTGTAGCAACTGGGTACCACTGTAGAAGCCAGCCACCTGAGTCTCAACCATGTCCTGCAGGACGGGCTTGGGTAGAGGTGCGAATTTGTGTGTTGGCTTCTTTGTGTTGTCGAAACGCTCCCGCTTTCTGATGGTGGTTTGTATCGTCTGCTCGGCGATCTTTCTGGCCGCGTCTTGCACTGCTGCCCTCTCCTCCTTCGACGCAAAACGCACAATACGACCTGCCATGAGTCGGTGCGCCAGATAGCCGACGCCACGAGTATGTTCCAGTGTTCCTGCATTGGCGATGGTATTGACTCGTTCTTCGATGATAGCTTCTGGGCCTCCGCCAGCCAATGTTGCTGGTCTGTGTTGCAACAAAGTGTCTGCACGGACTGGACCTGGAATGAACTGAGTTGGTACAACGATATTTCCCGGATTGTAGGGTGTTCCATGCTCGTGTCCGGTTTGTACGGCATCGGACGTCGAAGCTGCGCCATCAGTCCCCTGTCGCGCATCGTTTGACTCCATGACGGCCGCTCCGCCATCGGCAGGCTCCTCAACACTATCATGAGGACTTCGCACACCCCTCGCTAGCCGTGTAGTGTCGGGTACATCCTCACTGGCCGCCAGCCTGGCCACGCCTTGTGCCTGCGGCCCCTCCTGCGTGGTGGTGTGGTTCTCGCCCATCCGTCCGGGTGGTACATGCTGCCCGACAGTCTCTGGATCAACAGTCTGACCTGCTCCCGGGGGCCGTAAGGTGTTCGGATCTGCTTCGCCAAAGGATGGGGAGGGATGGTCACGCTGCAGCATTTGCACCTCTTCCGAGATCATGGCCGCGCGTTGTTGTCGGGTTGGACCACGTTTCGGTGCTGACGGTATACGTTAGATGGATGGAGTATGATGGGGGTTCTCCTCCGTACTATTGGGTGATATTGGTCCTTCTGGCTCGTTGGCCTTCCTAGCTGCTCTCCGTCTTGTCGAAGCATGGTAGCATCGAACACACTGCCCGCTTCGCAGCCATTGTTGATGTAATACCTGTCTGTCCGAGACAACCAACAAACGCGATGCACGTTGCGCGAACATTTTGGCAGTCCAGTGGTTGAAGATGATGGAGCTCGTGCTCGTGCTCGTGCAGGAAGAGTTCCATTGCAGTCGATACATTACGGCGGACTAAGTCGACCTAAAAGGACATGGAATTTAAAGTGAATGTAATTGGCTCTATAACGTAAGGATTATATACTCTAAGTCACCGGCGTAAT